>JAPHCH010000050.1:0-264798 GCA_030772445.1 Cladosporium sp. MBC 237
CGCACCGGCACCCCCAACCCCCCCTCCAAAGAACTCTCATAACCCTCTTCCTGACCCTCAATTCCCGCAAAAGCAAGCAACTTCGGCAACAAACTCGGATTCCGCAGGGAGGAAGAACTCTGCAGGCGTTCATTAAAATGCACCCCGGAACTTTTGAGTTCAAGAAAGCGCTCGAATTGCTTGCTCGTCGCGGCCAGTGTGGCGGCTTCTTCGCTGTTTTGAGCGGGCGCGGGAGGCGCGTCGGGGATGCTGAAGTTGGGGACTGGGGGCATAGTGAGTTCGCGCAGGCGTTGGCGCGTGTAGGTGTAAGGGGAGAAGGGGGTGGAGGTGTCTGGGGGTGTTGCTGTTGCGGTGGGTTCGGCTAGGGAGGGCGTGGGCGCTGAGGGGCCTTGGGATGGGCCTTGGGCTGGTGGTGGTGTTGGTTGGGTCGGGATGGCTTCTGTGGGAGGAGGTGCGTGGATTGCGGGTGCTTTTAAGGGTTGGGTTTCGATTTGGGCTTCTGGGTGGGCGGTTGGTGCTGTGGTGTTTGTTAGTTTTGGCTTCTTTGATATCAGCTCTTTGCAGGGCGTCGTACTCTTCAATGGTGCTGTCAGGTGGTCGGGAGCATCGTTGTCCAGCTTTGCTATCTAGCGTGCGCGCATTGTTAGTAGGTATCCGTGTCTTCGCAGTGAGAGTGTATTAGCAGTGCTCTACCTTTGCTGGCCTCTGCGGCAAGACGTCTTCTTCCTCTTCGTCACTGCTGCCGTAGCCTACGAGGGCGTTCATTGTGGTTGTGGTGTTTGTTGTTGTATGGGATGTTTTGGTGGGTGCGGGTTCACAAAGCTCGTATAGGCGGCGTTTTTGTCGGCGCGTCGTTTCGCGAATCATCAATTCACGATTTCCCCCAGTCAGTCACAGCCTCACGTCATATGAAAGGTAGGGCCGAGGCCGGGCCCATGCAGGTCCAGCCATTGAGGGGTCTGGGAATCGTGTGGGAGTCATCCTTGGTGCGACCATTGGGTGAGATATATTTTTTGTTTTCCTTGCTCTCGTCCTGGCATTTGATCTTCTTCGTTTCCTCTTCATCCATACCATTTCACTTTCAGAGTATATTCTGACCTTTCACGGCGATAGAGAAGATTGACACTTTCTTTCATCATGGCTGAGGTAAGACTACCTAGAGAACCCCACACCTTCTGGTACATGAATCAGAAGCACAAAATATACAAATAACTGGCGACAACATGCCCAAGAACAACAACACTGACCAAGCCATGTAGTTCTTCTTCCCAAACAAGTCGGTCGGCGACCAGAACAGTGCCGAGGATTGGCGTATCCGTGGCATGACGCCTCTGACGCCGCCTGACCTCCTCCAACACGAAATCCGCCAAACCACAAAGTCAAGAGAGACCGTTGTGAACTCCCGCAAAGAGGCAGTCGAAGTCGTGCACGGCGTGGACGAGAAGAGAAGACTCATGGTCGTGATCGGCCCTTGCTCCATCCACGACCCAGCCATGGCCTTGGAGTACTGCGACCGCCTTCTCGAGCTCAAGAAGAAATACGAAGACGACCTCCTCATCGTCATGAGAAGCTACCTCGAGAAGCCCAGAACGACTGTTGGCTGGAAGGGCCTGATTAACGACCCAGACATCGACAACACCTTCAACATCAACAAGGGTCTCCGCACCGCGAGACAGATGTTCCTCGACCTGACCACCAAAGGCATGCCCTTGGCCAGCGAAATGCTCGACACCATCAGCCCGCAGTACACGGCCGACTTGCTCTCCGTCGGCGCCGTCGGTGCCCGCACCACCGAGTCCCAAGTCCACCGCGAACTGGCATCTGGCCTCTCCTTCCCCGTCGGCTTCAAGAACGGCACCGACGGCACTCTGGGCGTAGCAATCGACGCCATCGGCTCTGTCAAACACCCGCACCACTTCCTCTCGGTCACCAAGCCTGGCAACGTCGCCATCGTCGGCACGGCGGGTAACAACGACTGCTTCATCATCCTACGCGGCGGCAAGAAAGGCACCAACTACGATGCCAAATCCATCGCCGAAGCCAAAGCCGACCTGGAATCCAAGGGCCTCCGCCCCCGCCTCATGGTTGACTGCTCGCACGGCAACTCCAACAAAGACCACAAGAACCAGCCCAAGGTCGCTTCCGAGCTGGCGCAGCAAATGCGCGCCGGAGAAACGGCTATCATGGGCGTCATGATCGAGTCGAACATCAACGAGGGCGCCCAAAAGGTCCCCGCTGAAGGCAAGTCAGGGCTGAAGTATGGCGTGTCTATCACTGATGCTTGCATCGGTTGGGAAGATACTGAGAAGGTCCTCGCTGAGCTCGCTTCGGCTGTTGCTGCTCGCAGGGAGAAACTGGGCCCGAATATGGAGAAGGCTGAGGCTGCTAATGGCACGGCGTAGTCTCCGTGTATTTAGTTACTCTGCTTCTTCTTCTTGTTGATGATCATTTCCGCAAACAGACGTGGGAGCGGTTTGGCGAGGCGTTTTTTGCTTGGGTCTTCTTCTTTTGCTTTTTTTGTATGGTTATACCACAGGTATCTGAAAAGTCATTCGTGCTTTGCTTAAGACTTCGTTACATGCTTCATGGCTGTCTATTTCCCAGGCCGCGCAATTCATCAGATTCATTGCATCACATCGCATCGTATCACCGCTTCCAGCCCTGTCGTGTGCTAGGTTGACACTACTTAGTGCTGTTTCATCCGTCGATCCGCGCGGAGTCGCGTTACGACGGAAGATCGTTCCATTCAGGCACTGACGAAACCTATTACGGTTGTTTGGAGGCGTGTGGGATGTTCTAGCGTCGCACTTCGCTATCATCAATCGAGAAGGATCATAGTTGTTACGGCGGCTTTGTCTGCCGGAGAGAAGGATTACGCAATCACTGTTGCATGCAACGCAACATATACCCCTTTCGTGTACTGGTTGAAACCAACGCTCGTACCGATCAAACTACCAAAAGAATCTACGACTTGATCGACCAAAAAACGCGTCCTGAACGTATTTGGCAAGCACATCTATTCTCTCTGAACGACGATCCAAAGCTCAGTGTGGGACAAAAACTAAGGCAGACCTACCAACATGCCGGTCGATTTCTGTTCGAAACAGACAGACTGCATGTCATTCATGCAGGAGAGTGGATTGCGTGCCTCCCCACGAGGTGCAAGCAGTGCAAGCAGTGCAAGTACTTTGGGCAGATCATCGATGCTCGGAGCATGCTCCTTCCTGGGATCCTCGCTCACCAGGAGGTAGAGAGCAAACAAACGCGACCCTCATTCGATCGAAGGATCACCATATCATCCGCATGAACACTAACAGTCGGACCCGCCGACGACAAGTACGTTTGCTGCAAGTGCTTCTGAGCAAAAGCGTGTTCTTCGGCGGGTTCTCCTAACTTCCCAGCAATCAAATGACACACGTGTTCGATACAGAAGAAAAGACATTCGAGCGTCGCACTCGCTTACACTCGAACCCACCACAGCTGAGTAAACCCAAGTCACGATGCCTCTTGCCTCTGTCCACAAGCCCTTTGCGGCATTCCATGCATCAAGCTGAACGCTCAAGCGGGTCAGACTACCTGACCTACGCATCGACAATGGACAGTACAGCCAAAGAATCCTCGCTTGCGCAAAAAACTCCTCAATTGTCCTCCACAGTCTGTGCAACAAAACTCAAGGGGATCGGACCCGAGCCCGCCTACTTCGTGAGCTGGGAGGGGCGTGTAGAGTCGGAGCCTTCACGCCCAAGGCTCGTTCCTGCGAGTCTTGATCAAGCGAGAGGCTGCTGAGCGGTCTCGGGGCATCGGACCACGTTCCTTTCAGGCCATCAGGACCCAAGGTGGCACGATGAACAGCAGAAGCATCTGTCAAAGGCGCGGGCGCGGACGCTTCTGGAAAACGCCAGAGGGACGACTGACGTTTTGCCTTGGTCATTTTTACCGATGAGGTGCTACAGCCCACACGCCTCCGACAGCGACGTGTTGACTGTGAGAAATTGGGAACTGATCTTGGCCGCTTTGGACATAGCTTGCGGTCGCCGGCAGGAATCGCAGGAACCCACACGTCCTTGAAAGGGGTGGCTGCATGGGCGCAGTGGACGAGACGTGTCAGCGTCTGTCAGGAAAGGGAACCTCGCAGCAGCGCTATACCACGCCGCACCACGGTCTGCGAGGAGTAAGTCTGACGGGCGGCAGGCGGGCGCCATGGACGAACTCCCATATATGGCACATCCACTTTTGAGCATGGGAAAAATCATCTTCGGATGATACGACGTTGGCTGGTTTGGTACCTGAGGCGTGGCGTCAGCGTCAGCGTGTTCTACCGGCGTGTCTGACGCGTGAAGCAGGCACGACGTTGATGCAGGGACATGGTGGGTACCTTCTCGTAGGGCCGGGTACAAGTGACAACCCGCCTAGGCATGAACAATACACCCGAGGAGGGAGAGAGCTCTCCTGTGTCCAAACCGTGCCGGTCCATCGGCCAGCCCGGCATCACAAGTGTCATGGCTGTCGCGTGGAATTGGCTTTCTGCTCGCAAGCCTCTCTTGTATTTTTGGGAGAGAGTGGGTGAGTAAGCCCTTATTTCCTCTTCTCGTGGCTGGGCAATTTTCGTCTCTTACGAGGTTGAGATAAACTCACCTCCACGCGCACCCTCCAGTCCCTCTACCCGACCCGATGCCCCTATCCGCACGAGCCGTCGAGGGGGGAATTCGATCAAGAAGTCCCAGCGCATTGGGACTCGGAAGCGAGAAAACAACGACAAGGGAAAAGCCAGCGTCAAGACAATGTCACCAAACCACGGCGCGTGGCTGCAGTCTGATAGGCGCCAATGGGCGGCGATCTAGGTCGATTCGGTCCTGCCCTGCATACCTAGGTACGCTCATGCTCGTGCGAGTATGCACTCCTCCACGCGCGGGCGTGGGAGGATCTCAGAGTCCGCGACGAGCCGGGGTGATTCCTTTTGCGAACGGTGCTACTATCGTGACTTTGGGAAGGGTCATGGGCAGCAAAAGCCTGGACTGGAAGTTCCACTACTTCCGTCTGCACAGCTTTCACGAACGCCCACTTTCGTCTATCCCGTACATCTTGGGATAGCGCAGGTACTTGGGCTTTTTGGACCGTCGGGCGTCAACGACAAGACATGCTGCCGTCGACCATACACTGCAGGCCAAAAAGAAAAAGCACGCTAGCGGCGTTCGTCCTTCCAAACGTCAGTCATGCAACCATACCATCATGCGGCCTATCGCTGTGCGACGCTGTAGGCACGATATGCCATGGTCGAGCATGTCGCGGCTGAACAGGCCATTTGTCCTATGGCAGGAACCTCTCACAATGCGGTAAAAGACAGAAGTTGTACGGCGAACGATTGTGTCCGAAACAGTCCATCCGCTCTGCTCAGACTGTGTTGCCGTGGGATTAGGAACACAAGACTCTGAGCAGCGCCTTTCACGCGTCGCCTTTCGTCCGGTGAGCTCTTTGGTCGCCGACGCCGCCGCCACGCAAATGAGAACCTATAAAGCCCGCTCCGTGATCATGAACCGTCTCGACGATTCCTTTCTCAGACCGAGCAACTCCGCAGCCATCAAGTACTGGACCAAGTCAACGATTACATAAGCCGACAAGATGACATCGCGCTCCACCAAGCCTTCAGGGTGCAGACACAGTTCGTCGACCGTCTGCACGCCGTGTCGACGAGAGCGACAAGCCCTCCAGCAAGTCGGTTCGTGGGCTCGCGGCTCGAGTCGCCCCGAATCCAACGATTACGAGTCCTTCCTGAGAAACAGTCAGTTCCTGAATGCACCCTTCTTGAACCCCAAAACCTAACCCAACCCGCAGACCCCGAAGCCCTCTCCGCCAACCACAACACCACAACAACCATGCCCCTCCGCCACCAACCCCCACTACCCCCAGCAAACACCACCAAAACCAAAAACCCACCAACCCTCCCCCCAACCCGCCAGCAGCAACAACAACAACCCACCAAGTCCCGCCACTCACCCACCAAACCCCAACCCCAACAACAACAATCCCCAACCTCAGCAAGAAGCCCCACCAGCAGCCTAGCCGCCACGCGCTCCACAAGCCCCTCCCTGCACCGCCCCGCCACAACACCAGGTTTCAACGCGCGCCAAACTCTCCCCGCGAGCGCCAACGCCGCTCTCGTCGCCCGCGACGCGCTGCGCGCCATGACGCCTCGGACGGCGCAGAGGGTCGGCGCGCATTTGGCGCTGAGTCGGGTCGAGGAGAGTGAGTCGGAAAGCAGCGAGGAGGGGAGCGAGAGTGAGAGCGAGGAGGAGTCGGAGGAGGAGTAGGAGGGGGGAGAGGGAGGGGGAGGGTTTGTTTTGGGATGTGGGGGTGGTGGGATTTGTAGATGTCTTGATCCCTTTTTCTTTTAGCTCTTTCTCTTTTCATCTCTTCTTCTTTCCAGTGTTTTATCTGCGTTTCTTCGACGTGTCTGTGGCCCGCTGGACGGGGATTCAGCCATTTCAATCAGTCGATTTCATTCAGGCGCGTGTTTGATGGGAGGACAAGAGGAAGGTACCTTACTTACCTCTGAGATCTCGACGCGCGCGATTCTTCGGCCAAAGTGAACAATCCCAATCTCCTAGATATCGGTACCGTTTCTTGCAATGAAAGATCTTCAATGAGACGAAGTCAACAATCACAAGGTCGAAGAAAACAAAAAGAGGGGGGCTGAAAAAGGAACAAGTTGGTTGGGTTTTTTCCTACTATACATACGATTTTCCATCTCATCGCCCGAAACGCCACGCTTTGTTTCCCTTTCGCCGCGGCAAACACACAGAAGCTCTCTCTCGTCGCCCACAAAAGGCCCAGAAAAACTCCGTGTCGTGCACATTGCTTTCCATCGCCATTTGTGCAATTGCCAAGTTGAAAACAGGAAAGGGTAGGAGAGAAAGGAAGAAAAAAAGGGGGGGATTGGTAGTCGACAAGAACGCTCATTAACTGCGAGTGGGAATTCCACTTCAGCCAGCAGAGAAAGCAAGAAAGAAAGAAAAAAAGAAAAAAAAAAAGCCAAGGTCAAACTCCGTCGCTGATTATTTGCATCTTCCTTTTTGGCTCTGGTCCAAAGTTTGTGGGGGGTATTGATCGTATCCTGCGTAGAGAGAGAGAGAGAGGCCGGCAAAGTGCCTCCTATTTCTGTTTGTTTTGGTTTTGACGAGGTATCAAGAAGAAAGAAAACAAGTTTTTGCAAGAAGTTTGACTTGGTCTGGGTGGCTGAATTACCAGTCCCCAGACTTGGTCGATGTTGTTTTGGCCGTAAAATGCTATGCGTGTTTGTGCAGCCGATTTTTGCAGCCGATGTACACCGCAAAATGATTCAAAAGCGTTCGGTTCGCTTGACGTAAAAGCTTCGGGAGTAGGATGATGGTTTTATCACTCAGGGTCGATCTCGGCCGACCTGAGCATGTGTCTTCTCTGCTCCCTTCTCCTCTTCCCAACGATCCATAAGACTCTGTCAATGTAAGGTCTATACCTCTCGCGTGTCTCCTAGTCTTGCGAGAGGATGACGAAATGCTGCTCCCAAATCCAGCCAAGAGAATTGGTAGTATCGTCTTGGTTCTTAGCGAGCCACAATTCGCCTTTCTGGGCGACAACATCAAAGACCTCACCTTGCACGTAGGTGAGGTACGGGTAGCCGCCTTCCTTCCGGGCCTTGTCGATGTTGAACTCGAAGAGTGACGCGCAGACAAACAAAGTCGCTGTGGAGTCGTTGGCTGGCTGACGAGACCGGTTGCTAGCCGATGAAGTCGGGCGAGTCACGGTAGCGGTCGCTGGAGTGACCGTAGAGGCAGTGTTGATGAGGGTCAAGTCAGGAGACTCATTAGGCGGCATGGCAGAGGAGAAAATGCCACTGAAGCGGTGTGAATTTGACTCGCCGGAGTAGTCTGGACGAGCCGTGAAATAAGTCTGGCTGCTTGAGGGGCGCGGGGAGCGCGGATTGTCCACGCTTGGGCGAGGGGAGAGGAATGCTGTGGTCGGGCTTGGCTGGTTTGCCGTTGATGGACGGCCAGAGAAAGAGGTCGACATCTGCATGGATTGCGGTGCGTAGAGACCTGTCGCTGAGTTCGAATTGGACCAGTGACGGCCAGCCGAAGATGAACCAGAGTTGGCCGTTGCGATGCCACGATTTGACAAGGAAGAGTTGGATCGCATACGTCCACCGTTCGGCATGAGCGAATAGTCCATACCAGAGGGGTCTGGCGTGTTGATGCCGCTGTGCCTCTTACTCGAGCTTGGGGTGTTTAGGTTAGGTGAACCTTCACTTCCCATAGACATAGTCCGCTTCGAGCTGCTCAATGTAGAGGGGCGCTTTGGATTGCCACCAGAGTCCGAATCAGCCATGATGGTGTTGGTAGGCGAAAGGTAGTTCTCCACGTTAGCCATGGCGGAGCCGTTGATAATACCAAGCTCCATCACTTTCGATCTAACAAGCTCATAGTCCGCGTGGAATGTCGGGCCAATATCGTGAAGATTTGGTAGTTCTCCAGTTTCGTCAATCAGCGGGAGAAGCTTCTTCTGCCAAGTATCCTGCCACGTGAGCTGAATGTCCAAGAAACAGTTGAGGCACGCTCTGACCAGGGAGCCAGTGAGCTCGTAGAGCTTTGGCAATTCGAGTTTGAGCTGGTCGTTGAGCGCCACGTACATATCCGCGGCCTCGGCTGTCTTCTTGTCAGGCTTCTCACCCTTCTTCTCAATGGACTTGCATCGAGCGTAATCGACAATACGCTTCTTGCGCTTGGCGATGGCGGCTTGCGGGTTCTCGTGCATTTTGATGCAAGCGACCATGGGGGTGACGACGCGTTTGTGCAGGGTAGCCTTGTGTTCTGCAAGCGCAACGGCAGTGAGGTCGCGAATGGCATGTCCGTAGCGACGCCACTTGCTGGAGATCTCGGGCAGGCTACCGTGCGAAACATCGCCGTACGTCTCAAGGGCTGACGCGAACGCGCTGATCTGCTCGACTGCTCTGGTAGCTTGAGTGACATAGTCTTGGACATCGCGCATACAGATCTGCAGGCGGATGTAGTGTCCACCGAACTTGTGAGCAAGAGCATCGAAGTCTGCATCTTGGAAGGCTTCATTAATACCGACGCGTTCCCTGATCTTCTCCGTTCTACGGCCAAAGGCCTTGGCCAATCCAGTGCGGACGTCAGACTCCTTGCCCTTGCCGCGTCCGATCATCTGCTCAACAAGATCGGCTCTCTTCTTCGCTTCGTTGATACGAGTGAGCATGGCAATAGAATCTCTGGAAGCAGCTTTGAGTGCGTCATGATCGGGATGGTCGGCGGGCGTGCAGTCCAGAAGTTGTTGCAACATGAGAGGGTACTTAGAGACTCGCTGCGTTGGCTTGACGAGCAGAGAATCGAGATCCCAAGCCGAAGTGATGTCACTTGCATTATTGTGACATTCGTCCAGCCAACACTTGACTGTCGGATTGCTTTGAAGAGCCGACAGCCTCTGATTCGCGGCGTCGTGATTCTTGAGGTAATTTCCATAGATCAACTCCATGTAGTTCAAGTTCTCCAAGAAACACTTTCCAATGGTGGTACCGCGGTCCTTCTCGTCGTCGATCGAATCAGAGCTGGAGCTAGTGCCATCGCTCTGCGTTGTGGACATGCTTCCTCGTTTGCCGTGCCAGCGGGTTCCCTTGGAAGGTTGGTAGATGGAAGTCACAGCTTTCCTCAGATCATCAAAGAACCTGAGGGAGAAGCGCTCGATCTCATCGCAATTTCCAAACAGGGTCTTCTTGTCTTCTGCGCTGACGAAGTCGTCCACAGTAGCCTTGTAGATGTCCTCAATGATCTTCAAGTCCTGATGATAGCTATTTTCGGTGTTCAAGAGCTCCATAATCACGTGACGACGCTTCTGGAGCCTCTTCTGCTCTGGCCCAGGAGAGGGTGCCTTCACAGGTTTGTTGTGGCCATCGCGGCCGACATCCAAAGACGGAAGGCGCGTAGACCCGCCGAAAGAAGACATTGACGCAGACCCCGGGATAGGTGGAGGGTGGCGTTGGCTATCGACAGAAGGACGGGAAGAGCCTGGACTCGGACCCCACGCGTCCTTGCGAATATGGGGTGATGTCTCGCTCGATGCGCGCTCCGTGTACGGAACAGGTATGTGCGGCACTTCGGGCATGGAGTAAGGCTGGTCCGCAGGTGGCGGCGGCGGTGCATGGTTCGGAAGTGGAGGAGCGAAAGCAGGCGAAGGCACCTGAGATTGCGACGCGGATCCGACCACGCTGTTCTTCGCGCTGTCACCTGCGGCGTGGATTTGTGGCAGATCGATGTGACCTGGTGTCGAGATGCGCAAGCCTTCAGTCATGAGGTTGGGAGAGACGGACAGATTCGTGGGGCCGGTACTAGATCTCGGGGTGTAGCCGATATCCTTTGGTGGAGGAGTGGGTGGTTTGAAATCCTCCTGCACGTCGAGAGGCGGAGAAACCTCGCCACGCTGCTTACGTTCCCATTGTTCATTGGCCTTCATGATCTGAGTGGCGAAGTCATCCTCTTCACTTTGCACGTGAACATCCGGTGTATTGTTGAGACCACCAATAGCCTCGGTTTGCACGTGCATTTCATTCGAGTGATGGTAGGGATCGTACTCGTCATCATTGCGACCGAAGACCACGGCCGTGCCCATGGAAATATCCGCATCTGGAGGGGTGTCTGGCGTAACAGCAGGAATCTCATACTGAGAGTTGCTTCGCGAAGGCTCGTCCAATGGCGGCGGTGTCATTGCTCGTTGGCTAGCAATACTGTCCAACAAGTTTTGAACCATGATCGCATCCGAGCCTCCATTGTGTGATAAGCGTTGAAGGTCGACAGAGTGCTTCTCTGCCTCCTGCAAGAGCTCAGGCGCAATGATACCTGTGGCACTGTACTGTTCCAAGGCGCGTGCTATGGATGGACTTGGCGCAACATCTTCGGTGTTTTCGGCATGTGAAGTTTCATATGTAGTAGGCTTGAGAGTTTCCTGGCGATTGTCGCGCTTTCGAGGAGTTTCCTGGAATTCGCTGTTTGAAAACTCCTCGTCGGGAGACTCGTTCCACCCATTTGAAGTGAAAGCTTGCTGGTTAAATGTTTGATTGCGCGCGAGGTCCTCTTCCGGTGTGGTTGTCTCGGATTGTTCGTAGGCATGCTGGAAATCATGTGCCCAAGGCTCAAGTTGCGAATTTCTCTCCGTCGGCCCTGATTCATTGTCGAGCATGATCCTGATAGATCCCTGGTCTACTGTGTGCGCGGTTCCAATTGCCCACTGATCACCTGCATCGCTTGATGATTCTTCCGCAGAAGGGCCGCTTGCATCGTACCCATCCTCGCCAGAGGGGCTGTTTGACGAAGAGCCGCTCCGCTGGCGCATGAGCATGACATTGTCCAGAACACTGTTGCGCACAGCACTCGGAGAAGCTTCTGCCAAATTGTGCGGCGTGGGCTCAGTTGGCTCTGAATAGCTGGGTTGATAAGTTGCCGAGGTCAGAAGCCCGGGTTGATCTTCAGACGCATCCTTGCGTTCTTGCTGCTGTTGAATTGCATGGCCAAGCACAGGGCTCTCCTCATCAAGCTCGAAATCAGTATGTTCGGAACCTGCAGTGATGGGCTCTGGCGGATCCAGAAGTCCTCTCGGCTGCGGACGAGCACTAGTGTCCAGACTCAAGCCTCTTGGCCTCTCTGTCACAGGCTCATTTGTCTGTAAAATAGGCAGGTTATCCGTCTCGCGGTTCATCTCTGCCGCTTGGTGCTGGTCCACCTCGTTTGTCACATCTCCAGATATCGCACCAGCGACAGCTTGCGGGTTCTCCTCGGCTGAAGGATGACGCGAGCGACTTCTCGATCTATTTTTCAAATCGTCTTGCGATTTAGTCTCTTCCAGGTTCAGCGATATAGCCTGCTGAATCCTCGCCCTCCGCTCAGCAAAATCAACCTTTCCGAGCTCCGGAATCCTGCGCTTTGTGTGGTCTTTCTGCTGATCATATGGCTTGCCGAGCCATTGTTCGCTAGGTTTGTTCCTACTCATGTTATGAGGTCGATCGCCCGACGCACGTGCTCGGCTTGCTGCCGTTGTAGCTGCACTGACTGGCTGGCGCGGTCTAGACGAGCGTAGAGGTGGTGAGAGTTTTGGCGGAGGGGCTACAATCTTCGCGGAAAGTAGCTGGTTGTTGTTGCTTGATGACAAAGGTGGTGGGTTGTACCGACGAGTGTGCTGTGTTGATGGCTTGTCGTTCTCCTTGTTCGCATGGTGCTTAGCCCTGGATGGCGATTTCGAAAGCCTGTTTCTACCTCCGTGATTTGACAGAGATGAGCTGGCTCGAGATTGCGTTGCGGAAGTTGGAGATTCGCCTGAGCGATTGGAATGTCTGACGGGTATGCGAGAGTTTGGAGTGTCTTTGCGTAATGTCGATTTCGTGATTGGAGATGAGGTTGGGCTGAGGACTGGGATGCTCGAAGAGTTGAGGTTTGGCATACTAGGTGGTTGACTTGGGAAATAAGCATCCATCTCACTCCTGCTGCGCTGATGGTGGAGCTTGTGGTTCGCGTGTGCGAAGGAATGTTGCGAAATCTCGTGGTTCGACAGACTTCTTCCGTGGCTCAATGCAATATTTCCATCGCTCCCCCTGCGCATAGAAGACTGAAAGTTGGGCAGTGGGCCGTACTTGTCCAGGTCGAAGTTGGCGTTCCACTGACCATCCGATGTGATCTCACCAAACAGAGGACGAGCGGTGTCCTGTTCAATCGCCTTTGCGCGTTTGGGACTGAACGCAGCGTGAGGCTGACTCTTTGTGCTCAGAGTGCCTGAGCCAAACGAGCTGCCGGTATCGAATGACGTCGAAGGGCTCTTGTGCGGTGATTTGGGCTGTCCAGGTCTCCTCTTCTGTAGCTTTGCACCTCCAGATCCACTCTTAGTAGGACTGCTCGGCGGCTTGCTCTTTCCAATATCGCGGCGATATCTCTCATTACTGGTGCGGACCGTCAACGGAGGCTGGACTGCGCCAGGCAACGCGTTGCGGTCGAATCTGTTGGCGATGTCCTTGACCGTGCCAGGGGCCCGCGACGATGGCAGGAGGACGGGGTGTGACTTGGCGTTGTTTAGGGAGTTGTGCGTGGAAGCAGCAGGGCCGGACGCGCTCCTCAGCTTGTTCCTGGTCGGTGACCGTGATACGGCCCTGTGCGCGGTATTGGCGGCGAAAGAGGGTGTTGCACTGACACCAGTCTGCACAGCGGCAGGCAAAGAAGGATCCGTGGGCGCAGATTGCTGTTCCAACGGCGGAGGGGTGGGTGTGAATGAAGTCTGGTAGAAGTCCATGGGATCGACAGGGCCATTGACGTTAGCGCTCACGATGGGCGGCGTCGAGAGGTCGTGGTCGTCGTTTTCGGTACGCGCGGGGCGCATCATGTCGAGCTGGCGTTGCGGCGCCCACTGGTCGTTGCCTGGGACTTGCATGGCGGATGCATTCGCCGTGGGCTCATCGCATGCTGGACCGGCCGCTGGGGGATGATGCGTTGCGAGCGCTTAGCCGGCAGCTG
Source organism: Cladosporium sp. MBC 237 (assembly GCA_030772445.1). Taxonomy (NCBI): domain Eukaryota; kingdom Fungi; phylum Ascomycota; class Dothideomycetes; order Cladosporiales; family Cladosporiaceae; genus Cladosporium; species Cladosporium sp. MBC 237. Next base: position 13,539 of record JAPHCH010000050.1, read on the forward strand.
GGCCCGGCTGATGGAACGATCGAGTAGACGGACGAGTGATTCGAGGTGCCGGCGACAAGTCCGAGCGCCGTTGAAATGTCTCGCGGCGATGGGAGTCGCGTGGGCGAAGCGATATGAGTGCGTGGGGTGGGTGGAAGGAGAGTGCGGGAAGGGTGGTGAAGTGAGTTCGTAGGTGTCTCGCACGCTGCCAACCAGCTGGCGGCCTTCGACCAAAGGCGGACGCTTGCCAAGCCCGAGGCGAGGTCTGTTGTACAGAGAGGGCTGGGTGGGCGGTGGACTGCGGGGAGACTGGGATATAGTGTTTGTTGATGTGTGGGTGCGGTGAACGTGTAAGTGAGGTATGATTGTTTGTGTGTGTGTGTGTGTGTGATGGGCGGTGGTGGGTGCGGTGTGGTGAGAGTGTATGAAGCAATCAAGGCAAGGCAAAGGCAAGGCAAAGGCAAAGCAAGCTAACTACGGCGACCACGCGACGACGACAAGCAAGTTGGAGCCCACAGCCTCGAACAGCGAATCAATCCGCACGGTCCAGGCCACAACGGCGCCGCCTCATATACCATAACGGTTATCTCTCAAAATCCCCAAGGCAGACTAGTCGTTGTGGTCTGTAACATGGCCAGGAAACACTTCACTTCCATCCGCACTGGCCTTGAAGTGTACAATCATCATCTTCCAAAGAGTCCCGAGCGTACGTGAAGGTTGCAGTAATATGCCATAGACTTTCGACTACCGACTCTTCTTCACACAATGGTAGCAACTCTGTGGTCCTCACAAAACGCTATCCCGTCCAATTCCAAGGATGGACGGATCTGCCCTCCCCCCGGCACGGCTCTCCTCACCACTTTCGATACTCCTCTTCCAACCCCAAGCTGCCTTAACCGGCTAGCCGGGCCCGTTGGCGAACAAGAAGCGAGGCGAATGGTGATGTGATGTATGCCCAAGAGGCATCATCGAAGCATCCTACACGAATGCCCACACAGGGAGAGCAACAATGTGCGGATCACCGGATGTTGCCCAACGAGCAAGGCCCAAAGAAAACCCACGACAGCATCCCATCAACCAGGTGAGCCAGACCTCTCATCCCTGCATTTTCCCTGGCTTTTGTGACAGCTTTGGCCCTCACTCGCAGCGCGGCTGGCCGGCCCCGGCGTCTGAGATCTGCAGGAACTCACATCAAGCGTCGAAGCCTATTTGTCCCGGCGGTGGGAGGCCTGCACTCTCCAGCTCTCCCGTGCCTGTAGGCTGTAGCCCTAAGTTTCCAGGTCCAATATCTGCGACGCTGGACGACACCTGTCAGACGCCGCACCATACAAGTTCCCTTGCAGCAACAGGCATGGTGCGAGTCCCTTGATAAACGCTCTAGCCGCTCGTATGTCTATGCTGTAGGAAATGGGGGAAAGGAGGAAAAGTCCCTTATCTTTGCGTCATTGCATGGGCGAGAAATAAAAAAGGGTCATCAGGCGTTCGACCATGCGCTGCATGCATGCGTTGTTCCTGCGCTCAGTGCAACCACACCGCACCACGTCTTCGCTCGACTTCACGGCAGAAGCACGCAAGGGCACGCGTGCGGCTCCCAACCTCGCAGAGATTTTCCCATCCGTGAGAGCCTCAACTGTGTTTCTGGTCTCGTCGTCGCATTTGGCAACATCCTGCTCGTACCTTTCCAACACCAAACATCCCAAATATCCGGATTTCCATTCGCACCATGTGGGGTGGACTCGGATCTACTGCAGGTGACGCCGGATCCTGAATTCCCATGGTATCTCGTACATGCGGGTGATGAAATGCACCTCATCTTCGCCAAGAATGCAAGCGGCCATGAATGGGCGATTCAAAAGGCGATGTGAATGAACGTATCACGCGTGAAAACCGATTTGCTGCGCGATATCGTCGATATGAGCACGCCATGTCTGCGTATCAGGGGGTGGAAAATTGGTTCACGAAAGATTGGATGATAGAACAATAATGCATGTCGATAGCATGTCGATAGCAACTCACTCTCACAAAACGTGCAACACTAGAAGTAGACGCGTCGAGACTATTCCTGCCTAACAAAGGCATAGCAAATGCCATTCATAACACCCTGAGCATCCATTCACTGGTACCACAGTTTAGCTTAACCTCAAGTTCAGAGACGTTCCAAACTTCCCCAAGAACCAAAAGAATTCTCCGAACAGAAACACTATATGTGAAGACGCTACCTGTCTGTTAGGACATACCCTGGCCGTTGCTGCCGAGGGGCCGTACCCTGGAAATGTAAATGAACATGCTTAAACGGCAAAGGTTGCTCGTAAAACACGACAGACGAGGTGTATTTTGACGCGTGCGGTGCGGCGTGCTCAGCCATTAGCGTAAGAGAGCTGAAGGCACAAATGCGATAGGTCAAAAAGCTCAGCACAAGACAGAAAACAGACAGAGGAGTGCTGTTGGCTGTTGTAGAGATTTGGAGGTGTACGTGCAATAGCTAAGGTACCTTACCCTAGCGAGCAATAATAATTCAATCGATGACAAGCCAGCGCGATTGGCAGAGGAAGCATGTATCATGATACAAAATCATGGTGATAATCCTACTGGATTATACATATCGCGCAAATGTCTGTTTGCACACATCACATGGCGTGTAGCATAGGCTGAGCCTCGAACGCGTTTGGTGCGTCAACATATTAACTACACATGTAACATTTGCCCGTCTAGGTACTCTCCCTTCATAACTCCGTGCGAGACCAAAATCCAAGCCAAAGAACGCAGTCGCGACGACTAGCTAACAATCGGCCATAAGAAAATTAGGCTAACCATACCAAAAGTGCTTCAGTTCGCATCAAGTTTGCAATTTCAGTATATACCTTATCCATCTTTCGCTTTACGTACACGTGCTCAAAACCAATCCCTCACACAACGTGAACATAAAACGCAGGACACAAAAAAAGTAGGCAAATCGAAGCCAGAAGACCCATCGACCCGGCAAAACCCTCCAAAAAGCCACAGCAATATTGTACAAGTCTGTACCCCTCTCACTAAGGTACCTGCCATTCTTAAGGTAGGTACGATACTCAATATCAACAGCAAAAGAATCGAACAAAAAGCTCCAATTTCAACTTGCGTCAAGCTCCTATGTGATGACCCATCAATCACACTGCCCTTAGGAAAAACCCATCACACCATCGCAATGCATAGCATTGCGATTGACAGTCAAGTCCATTGTAGGCACCTATCATTTTTCGTTTTTTTCAATTCAGTCCAGCCCCGTGTAGCCCATGCCATCAACAACAAACGCAGAACCAAACCTTCAAAACAAAGCAGGCACCAACCAAAAGTCCCCAAACCCAAAAAATCAAGCTCCGTCAAACACAGCTTCCAGAACGAATCAAACCGCCAAGTTAGGTAACTTCCAAAGTAGTTGCTGAACGCGATTGATTGGATTTTCATTGGCAAGTTTGTGTGGACTTCATCTCTTATCGTTCTCTTATGTTGCGAACAATTCTCAGTAAAAGACAGGAAAAGAAAAGATTTGGATGAATCGTCGAGATCAGTTGTGTGATGAATTGATTGGATTGATTTCATTACAGTGCCCAAGGCACGGGGAACATTGACGGACTTCCCTTCCCTCGCCCATCCCTCAGCCCCAACGACGCGAAACCGTCGAGGCTTGAGAAGAAAAGAACAAGGTCCGGAGCCATCAAGAGCTAATTACGAGAAGAAGAGAGACGAAAACTAAAAAAAGCCATTAATGCTACTGGGTCCGGAAAAATCCATCACACCACCACCCGCCTCGTACGGTTTCTTCTGCGATCCAAGACCACCACCACCGCCGCTGCCGCCGCCGGTTCTTTTTTGTTTGCGCGTCTCTCGCTTCGGGCGTTCATTAAGTTAAGTTAATCGTTGTCGTGTTGTGTTTTTGGTGTTGCAGTCGTGAAATGATAGGGCGGGCACATTGCAGATGCAAGAGGAGGGTGATTTCCAATGCATGCATGCATGTGCTGGCCCATGCTCTTTTTGCTGGTTTGTTTGTGTATACTCTGTTTGTCCCAAACGCCGATTGATCAGATGCTAGCTGATTTACAGAGCAAGACCGAAAGCGGCAAGGATACCGGCGGCGAGGAGGCCAGTGCCGTAGTTGCTGGCAAGGTTCAGAGCAGAGGCAGCGGAGTCGGCGTCGGCGGTCTCGGAAGCGGACGACGAGTCAGAGGTGGCCGAGGCAGAGTCGTCGCTGCTGTCGGAGGTGGAGCTGGCAGTCTCGGAGGCATCAGAGCCGGAGGAAGAGGTAGAGGAAGCGGTCTCGGAAGCGCTGGCGGAAGAGCTGCTGGCAGTGGTGTCCGACTCGAAGTCGGTCTTGTTACCGCAGGTTGTGGCACGGCAAGCGGTCTGACCGTCGAGGTCGTCAGGGTGGGCGGCGACACACTGGTCCTGGGCCCTCACGCAGACGAAACCGGGAAGAGTCTGCTGGTAGTCGGAGACGTTGGGGCTGATGCCATTTTCGCAAATGCAGGAGTAGGTAAGAGTGGTCTAAATGGTGTTAGGAACCGCAACCAAGTCGGACGGAGAGATCAAGCTAAACTTACGGCATCGCAGGTGTTGCTACCAGCCTGAGTGCGACCACCGCAGATCTGCGGGCAGCTACGAGTCTGGGTACGGCACCAACCCTGGCGCTCGGCAATGGGGACAGAGTTGGGGTCGATTTCAGGACCGGTGCCGGTCTCGTTGCGGCTCTGGGCATTGACGGCGCCAGTCAAGGCCACGGCGGCGAGGAGGAGGGTGCGGTAGAACATGCTGACTGCTGGAAGGATTCCGAAAGGTGGAGGAAGGGGTGTGGAGGAGGTCTGGAGGTGGCGCGCAAACGCGTCAGCTATTGATCTACTGGACGGGGAAATGTTTGCAGGCGGCGGAAGAGATGAACAGGCCGTGCGCCTGGTTGCTGGGGGAGAGCCAGTTGACAATCAATGCCCTGGCGGAGTTCTGAGGCTTACCTGGTTGGTGAAGACGGAGGAGTGAGGTATCAATGGAGAGACGTGAAGAGTGGACTGCTTGGTGACGAGAAGTTGAGAAGAGCAGAAGAGGCGCGAATGGGTGGCGGGTGGAGGGTTGGGGTATTTGTATTGAGCAAGCAAGCCAGCCCAGCGAGCGGCAACGAGCAGAGGCAAAGCAAAGGCGAGGAACGATTTGCGAGCTAGAGGAAAGCACAGGCCGCACACTATCGCTGTCACCCGGCAACTAGCACCGTGGCAAAGACGAGAAGACAGTCTGAGAGGAGGAGATTATTATTCATGTCCTGCCCATACCAAGGTAGACCTGACGCTCGCCAAAAGCGCTGCCAACAAAGCGAAATTGCACTGCGTTGGTGCTCATCAGCCTTGTATGGTTCCATATCAAGTCATGTCGCTTCACTTGCAAAACAAATCAATCTACATGGCACACCATTGATATCCATTTCACTTCTCCACAGAGCACTGCCCACCGGTTTGTCCACGATTACTTGGGTAGACCTAGAGAGAGCTCTCATGTACCAAAGTACCTCACGTATTCTTCCCCAATCACCTTCACTCTCAGCAGTTTTTCCACCCAGCAAGAAACCACCATTGCCCCAGCCAAGGCCGCGAGATCGGCAACGATAAGCTATGGCTATGCACGGAATGCGTCCATAACGGCGGCGGTCCACAATAAATCCAGCCCGCCCGCCTCACCTCGGAAGTGAGAGCCACCGCCGCTTTCATTGGGTGATCAATCAACGTGAAGCTCAAAGAGAGTTTACTTCAGGAAACCGATACAGTAGTGAAAGTGAATCTGGGCGCACAGCTACACAATTGCTGCATGCGGATTCTGTAGCACAGCTCCCCTGCAGGCGAGTTGCCTTTCCCGCCACTCTTCCCAAGCACCGAGGCATCCAAGCACTCCATTCCATTTGCGCCGCCGTTCACTACAGACGGTCCAGTAGACACTAGTCAATCGAATCCCCGCTAGATCTCTATCGAGCAGGTCACGGTCCACGTGACATATCCGAGATATCGCAAAGGTGGCGAGGGTAGGGCAGAGGAGGGCCATCGGGCCATTTCCCGGCTTGGGCCGGCCCTTTCGCTCTGACTCTTACCCACCGAAACGGCTAAGTTAGCGAACGAACGTCACACACCGCGGTTGTATGCATCAAACGTCGGCCCAGCTTTTCCGTGACACCGACCAGCAATTCCAATCTGCCATCGCCAAAATCAAAAGGAAATGACTCGAAAGTGCGTCTTAGCTACCTCCCAGCTGAACCAGTGGGTGCTGGACTACGATGGCAATAGAGACCGCCTTGTCGAAGCCATCAAGGAGGCAAAGTCCAAAGGCGCTTCAATCATCCTCACACCTGAACTGTGCATCCCTGGATACGGCTTGCTGGACCATTGGCTAGAGAACGATGTGTATGCCAACTCATGGGATGTCGCCGCAGATATTATTTCTCGTCCTGAATGCCAGGACATCATTATCGACCTCGGTCTCCCGATCCAACACAGAGGATGTAGCTATAACGCTAGATTGATCGCTCTCAACGGAGAAGTGCTCGCCATCCGGCCAAAACTTGACCTCTGCAACGATGGCAACTTCAGAGAGATGCGTTACTTCTCGCCCTGGCCCAGAGGAAGAGTAGATGACTATGCTCTCCCCTCAGTCATCCAGCAATTGGAGCGCAAACAAAAGCGCTGCCGTATTGGTGAGGTAGCTTTCGAGGCTCTGGATGGGTCTTTCGCTTCTGAGACTTGCGAGGAGCTCTGGACGCCCAACTCCCCACACACGATGTACAGTCTGGCTGGCATCGAGATTGTCATGAATTCCAGTGGCAGCCACCACGAACTCCGTAAACTCGACAGACGCATCAACCTCATTCAAGAAGCCACTGCCAAGACCGGCGGTGTTTACATGTACTCCAACCAGCGAGGTTGTGATGGTGACAGACTCTACTACGACGGCTGCGCGCTCATCCTCAACTCCGGACATGTTCTTGCTCAGGGTTCACAATTCTCCCTCCGTGACGTGGAAGTGCAGACTGCCACCGTTGACTTGGATGAGATTTGGGCCTTCAGGACCTCCCCCAGTCGAGGCATGCAAGCCAACGATCCAAACGTACAGAAACTCGAGCGCATCCAGGTTGACTTCCAACTCTGCAAGTCCACAAAAGCGCTTGACCCTCGCCAGCGTCTTACTCCCCCCATCAAGCCCCGTTACCACGCACCGGAAGAGGAGATCGCATTGGGCCCAGCATGCTGGCTCTGGGACTACCTTCGTCGCAGCAAGACTGCCGGTTACCTCGTCCCTCTCAGTGGTGGTATCGACAGCTGTGCGACCGCCACCATCGTCTTCAGCATGTGTCGCTTAGTCATGCAAGAAATCAAAGAAGGCAACGAAGCCGTCATCAACGACGCGCGACGCCTCAGCGGCGGCCTCGAGAACGTCGCCGACCTCACTCCCCAGCAATTCTGCAACAAAATCTTCACAACAGTCTACATGGGCATGCAAAAGCAGTCCTCCAAAGAAACCCGCGACCGCGCCCGCGACCTCGCCGAAGCAATCGGCGCCTACCACGTCGACACCAACATTGACCCAATGTTCAACGCCCTCTTCGAAGTCGTCTCCAACACCCTCCGTTTCGAACCCAAATTCAAAACCGAAGGCGGCCAGCCCTCGGAGAACCTCGCGCTCCAAAACTTCCAATCTCGCTCGCGCATGGTCCTCGCCTACGGCCTGGCACAACTCATCCCCTCCTCCCGCGGTAACGCAGGAAACCTGCTCGTCCTAGGCTCCGCGAACGTCGACGAGTGCCTGCGCGGCTACCTGACAAAATACGACTGCTCGTCAGCAGACATCAACCCGATCGGCGGAATCTCCAAAACCGACCTGAAATCCTTCATCGCCTGGGCAGAAACGCACTTCTCCCTCCCCATCCTCCACTCCTTCATCACCGCCGTCCCCACCGCCGAGCTCGAGCCCATAACCTCCAGCTACGTACAATCCGACGAAGCGGACATGGGCTTCACCTACGACGAACTCTCGACTCTCGGGCGCCTGCGCAAGACGTTCAAACTCGGCATGGTGGGCATGTTCGAGCGGCTGGTCGTGGACTGGAGCGACCACCTGAGTCCCCGGCAGGTTTACGTGAAGGTGGGCGATTTTATGAAATTTTACGCGATTAACAGGCATAAGATGACGACTATGACGCCTGGTTTGTATTTGGAGAGTTATACGCCGGATGACAATCGGTTCGATTTGAGGCCGTTTTTGTACCCCGTTTGGTTTCCTTTTGAGAGGAGGAAGATTGAGAATTTGTTGAGGAGGATGGAGGAGGGGGAGGCTTGAGGGGTTGCTGAGAGGGGGACTGGGCAAGCTTCGAGAGATGTTATGCGAGGAACCACAATGAGAAATGTAAATGAGACGCTACATGCGTGCTGTGGGCAGGACATCGAAGGGCTTGGGGCGCGGTTATGGCTAGATGGTCTGTGGATGCACCTTTTAAAGGCTGCTCTGGCAGTAGATTCTAGAAAGACTAGAGGGCGCGGTTTTAGAAAAGATACCTACAATCCTCATGTTCCAGACAAGTGACACTTATCAGCCATGGAACGACGCCGCATTGGCTTTCATAGCAGGTTTTGAAGCCCAAGAAGTCGACGCTCTAATCACCCAGCCACAATCTGGTGTATTGATCATCTCCTTCCAAGTGACAAGCTCGTCGCCTCTGATCGCAAATCATAATCTCATTTCACATCATCGTTCTACATTATAACACAGAAGACCAATCGCGCACTCACAATCTACCTTACTCCCCCCTCTCACACTCCGCCAACAAGCTCTCCTGCGTCCTCATAGCTTCCTTGGCAAAGTCTTCCATCTCATAGTCTCGCCCTTTCCCATCCGGCCCCTGATCAAACACCTCGTACGAGAACCAATCTCTAAACCCCGTCTGCAGCACCGCCCGCGTGAAATCCACACAAGGCAAATATCCCTGAAAAGGGAAAGGACGGTACGCCGAACTCCACCTCGCCCTAGGCCTCATGCCATTTTCGTCCGCTTTATTGGCCAGGGGAGGGTTCATGCGGTAGGCGTCTGAGATTTGGAGGAAGAATATTTTCTCTTTTGGGATGGTTTTGGCCAGTTTGGAGCAGGAGGCTTTCCAGTCTTGCGTGACTTGCTCCGCGCTACGGCCGTCTTCCACCAAGCCGCTTTCAGTCGTTGGGTCCGCCCATTCGCCGCCCGCGGATTGGAAAGTGTCCAGACAGAGGCCGAAGTTGGGCCTATCGACTTGCCGGCAAATATCCCACACGTCCTCCCAGTCGGGCGCGTGAGTCGACCAGCACCAGTTCTCGTACGCGCAGCGGAAGCCCTTAGTCGCCAGCGTGTCGGCCAGCTCGCGCAGGTCTTTCACGAAACGACTGCGGTCCGTGCCGATTTTCTCGGCGGGCGAGTCCGATGAGCCGACTTGAAGCATGTCGGTGCCGGCGGCTTCCATGATGCGCATCCAGCCTTGGAGGCGGGAGAAGGCGTCTTTGCGCTCGGGGGAGTTTTCGGGCCAGCCTTCGAAGTTTGCGAAGGGTTGGAGGATGAGGACTTTGAGGCCTTTGGCGTCGCATTGGGCTTTGATTGTTTTGGAGGCTGTGACGAGGTCGTCGTAGTCTTTTGGTCCGATTTCGTTGCTGGGGGTGTCGCCTTGCTGGCTTGGGCGGAGGTGCATGTTGGCGAAGGCGAGGATGTCCGGCATGGAGAGCTCGATGGCTGTGAAGCCTGCTGAGGCGATGGCTGAGAGTTTCTTGGGTAGGGTGTGGGAGTCTTTGCAGCCTATGGAGCAGGAGGCGTAGGCTAGAGGGACCTTTGTGCTTGTGAGGGGAGCCATGGTTGGTGTTGGTGGTTGTTCTTGTCTGAGGGCTTTTTCACCGGCGAGGAATGCTTCGAGTCTGGAGTCGGGCATTTTGGGAGGATAATGAGAAGGGGTATGAGATATATAAGAGAGAATGAGAATGCTTTACTTCCTAGGCCTGCGGAGAATATGATGGTTGCATGGATCATTCATAGAGCTCATGGTGATGTCAAGTTGAATGACGTCGCCTCTCTCCTCTCTTTTACGAGGAGAGCTGTATGTATTTTGTACATATGCATGTACGCATACTGCATAGTTGTGTTGGTGAGTTCTGAATATATTATGACTCGTGTTAGCATTTATGTATAACAAGGTATATGCCAGGAGTGTGGTGTAAGTGAAAAGAGAAGAAGAGACATGTGACATACATGTAGGTGAGTGAATAAACTGCGGCTTCCCTTCCGCACGAGTCAAGCTCGACCTTCACGCGTCAGTCAGTTGTCGGCCTAGAGAGTGCCAGCCAGCCAGCCAGCCAGCCAGTACAGAGCTACACCACCACCACCTCCAAGAACATCAACCATACAAACACCCAAACACCCAATCTCACAAAAACCACACCCATCAACACCCACGTTCTGCTCTTCTCCAGCTACATTACCCATCCGACTCATCACACGCACGACCACCACCCCGCCACACCCTCCATCACACCGCAAACATGAACCACGACTACCACGGATGGGGCAGAGTAAGATGACATCCATCACCACATTTCACCATATCAAAGCCGCTAACGCCCTCTCCTCCATAGCCCAGAGACGATGTATACGGCGCATACAACCCCTCCTACCTCCCCCAATCCCACGGCGGCACCCAAGGCCCCATCTCTCACACCCAATCCCCCATCGTCACCGGCACCTCAGTGCTAGCCATCAAATACAAAGACGGCGTGGTCCTCGCCGCCGACAACCTGGCCTCCTACGGCTCCCTCGCGCGCTTCACGGACGTCAAGCGCCTCAAGCAATTCAACCGCAAAGCCGTCGTGGGCTTCGGCGGAGACGTCTCGGACATGCAGTACCTGGACCGCCTTCTGAAGTCCCTCGACGTCGAAGAGAACTACGACGGCTCCTCCGACGCCACCGCCGCCGAGGCCGACCCGCACATGAGCGCCAAGAACCTGCACGCCTACCTCAGCAAAGTCATGTACAAGCGGCGCAGCGACTTCAACCCGCTGTGGAACGCCATGCTCGTCGCCGGCCTGGACGAGGCCGACAAGCCTTTCCTGGCCTACGCTGACTTGCTCGGCACAACTTACAGCAGTCCTAGTTTGGCGACTGGGTTTGGCGCGCACCTGGCGCAGCCCATCATGCGCCGCGTCGTGCCCAACGAGGCTGCCAGCCGTGAGCTGAGCAAGGAGCAGGCGGTGGAGACGATCAAGGAGTGCATGAAAGTCCTCTTCTACCGCGACGCGAGGAGCATGCCCGTCTACTCGATCGCAGTCATCGACGGCGCCGGTGTGGACCTGAAGGAGGATGAGAAGCTGGAAAACCAGAGCTGGGCGTTTGCGGAACAGATCCGTGGGTATGGCACGCAGACCGTATAAGAGCAGAGGATTCCGTGGAGACAGGTGGTTTTTGACATGATGGAATGAAGACATCTCGATTCTCTTCATGATGCGCTGGCTTGAAGGGGAAGTAGGAAAGGCTGGCTTTTATGTATACTATACAAGAACACCCCAAATGAGAAGCATCCAGCTGGAAAGACGGGCATGAGAAAATCTTATGCTTTTCATTATGATCATGCTGGTTAATTCTATTTTACAGTGCCATCTCTGACTATCCCCGTTCAATATTACCATGACTGACCCACCTGCAAAGAGCCGGATCTTGTTTATCCACAAATCGAAAAAGCATCGTTATGCCTAGTCAGCACGCCTCGCCCGCTTCGAACGGCTAGATCTCGTAGCACGTTTCGCAGGCGAAGCATCATCCTCTGCACCGTCCTCGCTTTCAACATCAAGCTCGCGAGAAGCAATCGACTTTCCACGCGGGCGTTTCCTCTTCCTCCCCTGCGGCTGCGGTAAGACATCACTTTCCCCTCCCTCATTTCCAAGCTCCACCTCCTCCTCCCCCTCCCCAGCAAAAGCCGCCTCCCTCGCAAACCTCCTCTCCGCCTCATCCTCCAAAACCATCTGCCCCTTCACTCCCTCCTCCCTCTCCCCCTCTCCCGCAACCCTCCTCTCCCCCGTAACCGGATCCCAAACCCACCCCTCCCTCAACCACATCCACCTCAAACACGCCCTCAGCTCCTTATCCAGCGGCAGCACGCGGCGCCACTCGGGCTCGAATCCCTCGCCCTCAACGGCGTTCTTGCCATTATAGTCGTCTGCCAGCCCGCGCGTGACGTCGCGGCAGAAAATCCGCCAGCTATCCCAGGCGTACGGGCCGCAGCCGGGTATGTGGCCGATTTCGAGGGCGCCGGCGCAGGAGTCTGAGTCGACGTCGAGGATGGAGTCTTTCGGGATGAGTTTGCCGTCGTTTTTGGAGGGGTAGTGCAGGGTTCGGTGGCGGAGGGATTTTTCTGGTGGGCTTTCGAGCCAGGTTTTTGCGATAGAGATGAGGCGTTTGGCGCGCTGGTTTTGCAGGCCGAGCGGGGTTATTAGGGCGACGAGGTCAGGTTGTTTGGCGCGGGAGAGGGCTAGGGGGGTGGGGTAGAGGGTTTTGAGGGTCCAGAAGATGGGGGCGGCGGCGCGGCCGGTGGTTTTGTTGAGGAAGGTTACGGCGATGATGAGCCAGAAGGGTTGGGTCCAGAGTTTTTCTTGGATGAGGCCGAAGTGGGCGGAGGTTGTGGGGGGGACAAGGGAGGTGGAGGTGCCTTTGGGTGGGCGGGGGGTTTTCTTGGTGGTGCTGGGTGGGTTGGTTGGTTTTGTGGGAGAGTTGGTGGGTGTGAAGAAGGTGCTTTTGGTGCCGGTTTGCTTTTTGCTGGGGCGTTTTGTTTTGGGGGGATTGGTGGGTTCGGTGGGAGGATCTGTTTGAAGATCTGCCGTGTCTTCTTCTTCGTCGTTCACTGGAGCTGGTGTGGGTGGTGCTTCTTCTTTTCTCGGTAGTGACTTTTGCGGTGAAAAATGCTTGCTAGTGGTGCCGGTCATCCTACGCTTCTTTGTCACATGTGATGCGGTGAAATCGTCTTCTTCGTCTGCATTTTCCTCCTGGGTTGAAAGTCGGGTTTCGGCCTCGCTGTCATTAGAGTCTGCCGGGATGTCTATGGCGCGATTCGAATCATTGGGAGGCGTGGGAGATCGGCTCAAAGAGCTTAGGCTGCTTGCTGGGCTACTACTTTCTGCCCTGTGTCGTATATTGTCCAAAACTACCCCGTTGCCAACCTCTTCCGTATTCACAATCCACACCACCGGCGATGATCCACGCACAAAATCATTCAGAGCATTCGCCTTCTCCGGCGTGCCATTCTTGTCCAAAATCTTCTTCAAACAGTGATTGCTGAGATTATCCGTTACAGGGGGTTCTGACAAGGGATCCGAGGATGGTGATAGTGGCTTACAGTCAGGTATTGCGCGTGTGGCTCCGAAGACGTCTCTCGAGACCTCGTCAATGGACCGGAACAGGTCGTCCCGGTCCTCGAGGAGATTGTTCGCGGAAGATGGATCATCGGTCGCCCCAGCTCCACCAGGATTGCCACCAAGATCTTGGCCTAAAAAAGATCCTGAGCGTGTGCGATCGGTGTTAGTGGGTTGGTCGGAATACCTAGCGTTGAATTCGCTGAACAGCGGGAGGTCTGCTTCGCCTTCTATCTTCGTGCCAGAAGGGATGGCAGTATTTGCTGTGTCCTGTTGTGACGTTTCCTCGTTCTTCAGAAGTGCTTGACCCTCTATAGTATGACTCTGGGCAGTTTCGGCATGCTGCGGCTGGGAATCTTGTCTCAAATTGTCTTCGTCGCGATCGCTTTCATCTCCCTCCTCGCTTTCGCTGGTTTCGGACGTCGAATGTGTGAGATTTTCAGCAGCATCGTCAGCGCCCTGAGCTAGTTCTTTTGGGGAGCTTGTCTCCTCGTGAAGACTGTCGGCGGATTCGGCTGCGTTGTTGGTATCGTCTTCGGGTTCTTCTGTGGGGATCTCCTCGATCGAATCAGCTTCCTCGGCGGAACCGCTCTCATTTTCGGCCGACAGGGCTTTCGCTTCATCAAGTTTTGCCAGGCTGCTTTGAGAAGGTGCCACGTTTTCTGGTGCAGACGTTATGTTGTTGCCCACCTTCACCTCTTCTACCTCCATCTCGCTGTCACTCTCCTCAGAATCTTCACTGTCTTCGTCGCTATCAAGCTCATCGCGCTTGTGTGCGAAGTTGTTGAATCGCTGGAAAGCAGCTTTCACATCGCCTCTGCTCGAGTATGACGGTACACTGTTGGCTTTCAGTGAGCTCATGGGCTTGGCATAGCCGCCGAATGACCCGGCATCTTTCCGAAGACCGCTGAGTCCGGAGCTTTTGTTCGTGTTCGAGAGGACATCCGCCGGGTGTCTTCTGGAAGAAAACGAGAACGAGGCGATGGTCTTGATGCCCGGTCGAGTAGCTGGGGATGTGGTGGTTGTCGGAAGGCCAACCTTCGCAAAAGATCGTTCTTCTCTGTTGGGTTCATCATCATCTGATGGTGATGAAGTTGTGTCTTGAACATCAGAAACGCCTTGAAGAGCTGCTCGGCTTTCGACCTGACCAGTTTGGCGAATGAGATTGGATTGAGGTTCTGGAGACTGGTTCTGACTAGACTCTGTTGCAGCATCATCTGCCAACGGCTCGTCTTCTTGGACCCATTGCTTCGTGGGCCGTGGAAGGAGCGTTGTCTGTGTGACTTTTTCGTGTAAGGCCTCGTCAGCCTTTGGCGGGTTTGAGTCTTCCTCCTTGATCCATTGTTTTTGAGGCTTTAGCAGGAGCCTCGTTCCAGTGACTTTCTGCAGCAATGAAGTCGGCAGTGAGCGGTCTTGCTCCTCCTTGTTGTTGTCTGATACTGCAGTTGCCGTGGAAGTTCTATCGTGGATTTCACCATCAGGCGCCTGTTGTACATCGTCCAAGCTTGATTTGTTGTCCAGAGGTATATCGGACTTTCTCCTGGCGTGCAACTTTTGCCTACGCTTCTTCTTTTTGGATAGTCTACCGTCGGTGGCGTCACGTGAAGCTGTTGGTTTCTCAATTGCCGGTGTTTTAGCCTTGTTGCCACTGAAAGTCTCCTTGCTGGCTTCTTTGCCTGATACTGCTGGCAGGTCGGGTGCAGATGTGGGCTGCGTTTGAACGACTTTGATATCATCGCGCACCGCCTTTGAAGTCTCCGAAGTCAGAGGCTTTGACTTCTTCGTCTTCTTCTTAGATACTTTTGGCTCGGAGATTTGTTGTTCGTGCTTGGACCCAGACTTTACAGTGGAAGTGGGAGCTTTCGTTTCGGAAACACTCTGGCCAGCATCGTTGCTCGATTCTTTTGAAATGGGATTTTCGGCGATACGTGCTGCCTTTTTAGCCTCACGGCGTTTCTGCATCTGGCGCTGCCGTTTGAGTTGAAACTTTGTGAGTGACTTTCCATCTTGCGCAACTTCTGGTGGCGCGTCTGCGCTCGTAGTTTGGAGGTCTGATGTAGGAGCTGCACCCGTCTCAGACTGTTGGCTGTTCTGAGACTTGGGTAGTTGAGTCTTCTTGGGAAGACTGCTTTCCACTTTCGGTTTTTTGTGGTCGGTTTGGCCAGTGCTCCGGTCGGTCACTGGCGCCGAGGCCTGGTTGCGTTTGCGTTTACCCATGGCGTTTTCGGCCAAGAACAAACGTGGGAGATGGCGTTGTGCAAAAAATCAAGATATTGACTGCTCGTGAAGAAAAAGACGGGGGAAAGCGCTTCGGAGCTGTTCAAGTCGCTGGGAAGAAGATTTTGCAACAAAGAAAAAAGGACAGTGGTTCAACAAGCAAACAAAAACAAAACCGATGTATGCGACGACATGGATTGTGAGAATGTAACGAGTCGAGAATAATCTCCATCTCTCTCTCGCCCCGGCCGAACCATTGGGTGCGGTCCGTTGCGAACGGCGCACAGACTCCACGGGGGGCGGTTGACAACGATGCGCGGGGCTCGAAAGGGTTCAAGTCACTTAGATTATCCTTGTCTTCGTGGCGTCCAGTGCATGCAGAGTGAAAACGTTGCTTTCCCGTTGCAATGACATACAACTTGTTCTCTTTCCTAAGAAGTACATTTGGAGAGCCCCGTGTGTCTTCCCTTTCACGTGATTTGTAGCTGCAGATCCCATGTGATAAAGCACATGTGGGCCCTGATCTCGCCTGGCCCTCGGCACATTCACTCAGCTTCTTCGAACTCCTCACTACTCACTCCTCCCATTCCTCTCTACTAGGAGGTATTGCGGGTCACTACATCTCGAATGCAACACTCGAAACTCTCATTACTAAGATCTTCCTTTCTGTCATCCTACTAAAACCACAAGTGCTGTCTTTGACAGAGTGGGTCTGCCCCGGTCAACATCTCCAGACCTTGTGTCAAAGCCTCACCGAGATCGCCATCATGTCAACTCCCGGCCAGCGAATGTTCTCAGCCCCTGCCAAAGCGATTCCCAGTCTTCCCACTTCTCTCCTTCGACGCCCTTCAATAGCAAGGCAATCCGCAAGCGCTATTCAGCACTCTCGCCAATACTCATCACATCCAAAAACACGCAATCCGCCTTACTCAATCGCCCGGTCACATCGTCTGTACGACCAACTCCGCAGTATCGACAGCAACCCTCACATCACCGAACGTGACAAACTCCGGAACTCAACGAGAATCTTTGCCGAGCTCGAATGCGCCAAAGCATGGACTGAGTTCGACAGCTTCATGAGAGAGACCCTGGGAGGCCGAATACCTCCTGACGGCGATCACGACTTCACCCGAGCAAACTACCTAATTGGCACCCGAATCGCAGACTCGCAATTGAATGCGTACAAGCTGACTTTCTACGCTCCTTTGCGGGATGTGGGCCCCTGGCTCCGGATGGCTCATTTGCTAAAACTCGTTTGGGTCTCCTTGAAGTTTCCAGTATCTATGCTTCAGATCGTTAGGAACAATAAGATGAGAACGGTATAGCTGTCTTCTATACGCTTCCGGGTGGACAGCGGGAAAAGGAAGCGGATTTCTATCACGTCGGCTCAGCGGGCACTTTTACACAGCAAACTACACCGATCTCAGCAGCGAAACATTGCTGCCCTCGACGCCCGCAAGGACTGCGAAGACGCGGGTTCTCAGTATTGCACTCACGACCAGAGACGACAAAAAGCCCTATACACGAAAGAAATGGCAACAAAGTTTCCAAAATTTGTGATAAAATTGCCTTTTACTCTCTTCTTAGCTAGATGGATCTTCAACGTAGGACCGCATCCCGTGTGGCTTCTTTCTAGAGTCGTAGATCGCATGATATGCGAGCAGTCAAGTACGTTCTCATCAAAGTTCCTAGACAGACCGCTTTAAAAAGGGGAGCCGCCATTACTGGTGAGTAGTACATCATCCTTCGAGACGCTTGATCCCTCCGTTCGGCTCCACCAGACACTGTTCTCGCACAACGAGAGCACTCCTCTCTTCGTTAACCCCACGCCACGTTGGACTTTAACAGCTCCCAGATCATGTAGGTAGGCATGTGTCTATATCTTCATTCATGCTTGAACAGCCACTTCCTCACACTATATCTCTTTTTAACGCCCCAAGCACAAGTGCTTCGAGGATGCCTCCTTGGCTAGTACCACCAGGCATAGTAGACCGATATAGTTTAATGTTATCGAGAGAAGCGACTATATATCGGAGCATCTCCGTGCCTTTGATGCTGGTATCGTCAGTAATAGCATATCAAATTTGTTCCTCATCCTTGAGAAACCGATCATATTTCTACTGGCGGTTCCCGTCGTTCTCCATTCACGGGATGCCACGATATGCTCGTATCTGCAGACATGATGAACGAATTTTGGTATGGTGCGATGGAAAAAAGCTGTAAGATAGCATAGCATCTCTGCGTCGTCTGTGCTGGTATCATTAGGCATAATATACGAAAATAGATATTGTGCCATCGAAAGAGAGACATTTTGGCCAGACATGTCGGTGGTCCATGCGTACTGACAGGGATCCTCCGCCATTGACGTCGCGCAATCTATACCACTCGTTTCTACCCAGCGCCTACACGAAACCACGACTCCCGATCCAGCGGCAACATTGTAGAAAAGACATTCCACGGCAAGTATGAGACCAACTCGTCGACACATCATCCTATTCAACACACTTCTCGACCGTGCAGTCCTTCAACAAGGCTCACACCTTCCCCATATCCCCTCATAACATCCCCCACGTGCTACTCCGCGAGCTAGCATTCCAAAAACAAGGATTCAGGAACATCGCTTATACCAAGACAGCACACAGGTACCATGCATTACATCACCCTGCGCGCCCTAGCGGCCCTGGTTCTGCTATTTATGCAGAACGTCCTTGCTCAAGTCGAAGAGCCGACCTTAACCACCACCACCACTAGCACTACCATTTTCTCGACCCACTGGGTCATAATCACCAGCGCCGCAGGAACGGCAACCACCTACACGACCTTGCAATCCGAAATCGGCTCAACAATCGGCATAACAACAATCACTGGCTCGCGGTCCATCCACAAAACGATCCCGACATACCCTCCAACATCCATCAACATGGCCTGGGAAGGCCGTTCGTTCCAAGATGCCGTCCTCAACAGCACAAACCACTACCGCGAAATCCACGACGCGAAACCACTGACATGGGACGACGAACTGGCCTCCTACGCGAAGAAGCACGCAGACGAATGCGACTTCGAACACTCGGTGAGTCTCGCTGCCTCGTGCGGGCAGCGCATCGCGCCTCCATCTCCGCAGTCTAACGACCCGAACAGGGTGGATCCTACGGCGAGAACCTCGCCCAAGGGTACCCGTCACCGGCTCTCGCCATTGACGCCTGGGCGAACGAAGAAGCAGACTACGACTACGAGAAGCGCGAGTTCTCAACAGACGTCGGCCACTTCACGCAGCTAGTTTGGAAGAACACGACGGCTGTGGGCTGTGGCGCTGCTGATTGCGATGATAAGGGCTGGCTATTGTTTTGCGAGTACGATCCTGCGGGAAATATGGTTGGAGCGTTTGGAAGTAATGTTGGAAAGCCGGGACAGGGCAAAGAGGGCGAGCCGGGAATGGGCGAGCCGGACGAGGGCGCTGCTGCTGGACAGACCTTTTGTGGTAGACTCCTCGTCGCGCTGGTCGCGGTGAGTGTTTTGGCCGGTTTGTATGCATGAGTAATTGAATAATGTTCTAACGAGAGACGAAACCGTCATGAACATCAACGAATTGAGCATTCTGCATCCAAAAATCATCATACCATCTGCTGTTATTCGTGAAGTACCCGAATTTGAGAGTAACGATGCAATGAGCGCAGTGCCAAAGGTAGCAGCCTAACGATATTCAGCACAGGTCCTGGAGAATCGGCTTCTTTGTTATTAGATATTCTCTTGCACATAAAAATACTATGCCTTGGCTGGCGCCAATGGTATATGCGCAGGGGATAACAGGGACACCTTCATCAATATTGAACACCAGAAGGTCAGCGGCCATTCCATCCTCCAAAGTCCAGCTTCGAAACGCGCGATCGTACCAACAAAGATCGACAACAACCATCGACAATAATCGCAAGTCAATTTTCCTCGGCAACAAAAGGACCGAAAAGGCATCAGAATAAACGGAAATCTCTATCGAAAGAATACGACAGGTCTTGTATCGCACAAAAGTAATCGGTAGATTATCACGCAAAGATGATAAATCGTAGACGTCACGGTATCTCCAACGTGACGTTCAGAGCGCATCATTCACATTCGAATGTTTTGGGTGGGGGTACCTGACAATCGCGACTGAACTCACACCTCCCCAGAAACACGATATAAAATAACCTGTCCTCGCAAATCTGTCAAGCGAAAAGTCTACTTCCTAAACAACCAACACCACTCAACTCACCCTCTCCCGCACAACCAAATCACCAACAAAGACACACTCCAAACCCCAGCAAAAATGACCAACCACTCTAAGACTCCGTAAGCCTCGCTCCCATACCATACAAGAACGATCCAGGAATCTAACACCTGCTCAGCGGCGGCGCCGGCGCTAGCGAGAAGTTCCAAAAGCAACAAGCCGAGAAGCAAGGCCACGGCGCTCCCAACGCCTACGGCCACACCGAAGGCCACCGACCCGGCGAGGCTCCCGTTGCCTCCGACTCCGGCGCCACGAATGTCGGCCAGGACCCCAGCGGCAACAACCCTGGTACGCAGGGAATCAAGGGCGAGGCGGTTTCTTCTAAGCCCGATGGCACGGGTGCGAACATGAAGTAGGGAAGAGGATGATTGGGATACGAGGTTATGATGATATCTTCTTCTTTTTTCATTTGTAGGAATATAACGATGGATATGATGATCTCCAAAGAGGGATTTCGACCACTTCTTCCATCTTCCTCTTTCCTGTTTCACAGTGCTGCGATCGTCGCATCATCAACAATTTGCAAATCTTACATCAAGCTTGTCCTCCCGCCAACCTCATTACTACCCTGCCCATCCGACATCTCACCATTACGGCCGACGACGAATTCGCGGTAAATTCTCTCCAGACGGTGATACTCCTGCGCGCTGAGAGACGCGCGAGTGGTGTCCAGACTCTTCACTAGGTGATTCCAACGAATGATTGGCTCTGCGTGATCCGACGCGTCAATACCGTTGACTGGACCGTTCTGACCGGCGGCCGAGGAAGGTCGGTTCTGTGATGCTCTGCGCTCTTCTTTGGCTTTCCTCCGCGCGAGCTGCATGGCTGCAAGCTTTGTGGCGATTTGGGCGCGCTCGGCGGCGATTGCTGAGGGCTGTTGGTGCGAGGTGTCCGTTTCGCCTAGGCGGAAATAGGAGAAGTCTGTGTGCTTTGTCTTGCGCTGTCGCTCGGCTTCGCTGCTGTCGAGCTCGTTGGTGGCGGTTTCGGAAGGTCCTAGAATGTCGTGGATGGCCTCGAGATGCGCGTTGTATATCACCGCTTGCAAGTCCGCGCCGGAATAGCCTTGCGTTTTGCGTGCGATTTCGCGCATTGTCTGGTTGCCTTCGGCGCGCATGACATATTCGTCGACTTTCAGCTTCTCACTAACAGCGCGAAGAATGTCCAAGCGATCCTCCTCTTCCGGCATGTCGCAGATCAGACTCTTGTCCAATCGTCCGGGTCGGAGCAGAGCAGGATCGATCAGATCCGGCCGGCTCGTGGCAGCCAGCACGTAGACTCCGCTCAGACCCTCTGCACCGTCCATCATGGTTAGAAGCATGTTCACGACACGATCGGTCACACCAGTGCTGTCGTGGCCACGCTTTGGCGCGATGGAATCAAACTCATCAAAGAAGAGCACGCAGGGTTTAGCTGCTTCGGCGCGCTCGAAGAGGTCGCGAACGCTCTTTTCTGACGCACCGATGTATTTGTTCAAAATCTCTGGACCCTTGACCGAGATGAAGTTCAGGCCGCATTCACCAGCAACAGCGGATGCCAGCAAGGTCTTGCCACATCCTGGATATCCATACAACAGAAGACCCGACCGTAGACGAAGCGGGCACTTTGCGAAGAGCGGCGCGTATGTAGTAGGGTACTGAAGCGTTTCGAGCAGTGTCTTACGCGTCTCGGTCAAACCTCCAATAGCAGCGAATGTCGTCGTGGAAGCCTGTAGAGTCACACCACGCAGTGAAGCCGGGGTAAAGCCTTTGAGTGCAGCGGCGAAATCGGCGGCAGTGAGTGCCAAAGAAGAGTCGGGGGAATCCTCAGCGACCGCACGGATCAATGCTTCGCTCCTTGTCCGCGATACCAGGGTGGCCAGATCTCCGGGCATGTAGCCATCTGTCTGACCAGCAAGATCCAGAGTGTCGACTCCAATCTCGTCGTTCTCCTCGAGTACAGGGCCATCTTCTTGTGCGGGGGTATGAGCCTCCTCCATCCATTCGTTTGCGGCATCACCGTTGCTCGCATACGGATCTTGGTCTTTCATCGCTCCGTTGCTCTGCGTGATGAGCAGATCCAGGACCTGTCTTCTGCCATCCTTATCGGGAGCCTTGAGAGCAATGATATCTCTAACCATGTGACTGCCAATGATATAGTTATGTAGAGCTTCCTTGCTTTGTGCGGTTGCTAAAAGCACCACTCCAGTATCGTTGTTGCAAAACTCTCGCACCACAGAGCAGAGTAGCTCGCTGACCTGTCGGCTTCTGCCATTAGCATCAACCTGCAGCTCAGTCTCGATGGGACAAAGGCGGTCAAGGTCATCGAGAATGACAACCGCGCGACCTCCCAAACGAGCTCCCCACGCAGCCGAGGCAAAAGCTCGCTGCAGATTGTCCTTTATCGTCTTTACGCGGGTTTCTTCGGAAATAAGCGACCGACAAGGCATGTATGTAACGTTGTAAAGGTATTGGTTTCGTAGATCGTGCGCGAGAAGATATGCTGCTGAAGTCTTGCCAGACCCCAAGCCGCCAGTGAGCAACACAGATGACAGATTCAACAGACTTGAGCGCGTCTTGTCAAGCGGTGTCTGCACTGCAACCATGTGTGGTACCTCATCTGGCAATGGCTCTCCGGGAGGTTTGCTAGTTTTAGGCGGCGCAGTTTCTGCCTGAACAGTAATCTCCAGCTTTCGGTCGGCACCTGGTAGCCAATTGAGCCTAGGCTTTGATGGATCTCCAGGAGGAGGAGGCTCAAAGTCCACAACACCACCCGGCCATTCCGTTGTGGCTGGCAGTAGCATGCCATCTGTCAGAGGACCAGAGAATAAGGTCTTGCCGAATAGCGTCGCAATTTCCTGGACGGCTTGCTCCTTTTCTGCCTTCGACTCTCCACCGAATTTGAAGCCAGCTGCTTTCTCAGCTGCGGCGTACGGGGTAATACGCAAACGTTTCACGATCGCGTCCTTGCTAGCTTGTTGAGAAGGCTCCTTGAGTGCGGATGCGGTTTTCGGCAAAGGTGATGGTGCAGGCTCAATGCGGACAATTCCACCAACAAGACCAGGAGACGAAAGCACGTCACAGAGGAGGCTAGAAAGCACCACATGCTGTGAATCTGGCGCATCTTCCCATGTGCATAGCTTAGCCACAACCTTTGAAGCCGGCAGTTGATCTGCAGTCGGCTGGCTCTGAGGATCTTGGGCTTCCTGTAACCCAGCCGGTTTCACAACGGAGACAGATACCCACGTCACGCCTCTGAGGGTTTTGCCCAAGATGTGCTCCTGATCGAGCCAGACTTTCAAGCCCTGGTCGGCGAGAACGTCGTCTTCTTGATTTGTGCTCTCTGATTCGAACCACTCATTATCGAGAGCTCGCGTAATGCCACGCAGAAACAGAGGCGGGCGCGCCTTTTCCTCATCCTGCGCGCTACGGTGCTTGTCACTTCGCCCACCTGCACTACGACGGCTTGTGACGCTTCGAGCATCGCGTGAGCTGGAAGGTCTGGCGGCTTGTCTCGTTTTCGGCGCAACAATGACTTCTGCATCGGGGGCTAACTTGGCAAAAGGCTGTGTGGCGGGTGCTGCAGGCGAAAGGGAAGTGACAACAATACTAGCGGTTGATGTTGGCGAAAGATGCAGCGTGATAGGATGTGACTGTCCAGCCGTTGGGTTAGGAAGGGCGCGGACCTGTGATATGAAGTTCATTTCCAGAAAGCGTGCGTGAAGTTCAATGACTGCAAGTAACTTTAGTAAGGTTCTTGGTGTAAAGATCCCAAATAATCTTGTAAGACATACTCTCCCAATCCGTCGGAGTCAATGGCTCTATGTTGACCGTATGCGCCAAAGGCGGATCCACATGCAGCGAAACAGCGACCTACTACCTCCCATAATCAGTCATCAATTCAACCTTCTTGACCAAACCTCAAAGTCCAACAGAAGGAACAACGCCAACAAGGAAAGGGAGATAAAACGCACCTTCATCCCCTCCTTCAACCCCAACAACCTCCCAAAAGTAGCATCAACCTCCACCCCCGCCACCTCCTGCTCCGACCTCACGCCCGCCCGGCGCGTCTGCGAGCGCATGCCCGTCCATCCCAGAAAAACCGACTGCTGCTTACCCGGCTTGCCATCACTCCCAGGCGAAGCCTTGAAACTCAGCTCGACGACGACGTTCTGCACGACGGCGTTGGAGTTCAGCAGGACGTTGACGAGCGAGGAGGGGAGGTTGAGGAGACAGTTCTTCAGGCCGGGCAGGAGGGCGATTTCCGCTTGTGATGAGGCGGGGGGTTTGCGTGGCGTGGAGGCCATTTTCTGTTTTTTTTCTTTTTCTATTGTGGCTCTCCTGTTTTTGCGGTTTTGGTTGGTTTTCTTTTAGGTGAGTTTGATGGTTATCTTTACGTTATGTACAGCGCAGCTAGGTTAAGGCGCGTCACTTGGATGGATTCGGTCGAGCTCGGCCTTTGAAATCTGGGGCCTCGGCATAGTCGAAATCTCTAACCGTAACCCCCTTAGGTATGTGGTCCTTTATCGCACTCTAATGGAACACTCATACATCATTTTAGTTGGGTATGGATAAAGCAGTATGTCATACTTGTATTCCCATGAAAAGTTATATGTAAGAGATTTGTATCCAAACTAGCTGGTGGAGCCAGAATGGAAAGCATGAAGCTTGCAGATGCGATAAGTTATTAGTGGAAGTCTTCACCATGCAAGCGTTTGTCCGATTGAAAGATAACGATTGAGTCAATCACAAGAGCAGGACTCAACGCATTTTATAATCGTGCATTCATCGTGACATAAAACTACTCTACCGTCACAAGCCCATCAAACTCCCAGCTCCTGCAAACGGAAAATACCACCATCATCGCAAAATCCAGATCTCCAATCATGCACCATCACTCAAATCCAAACCATTAGCCCAATGGCTGAGCCCTTAGTCCCCAAAAGAACCTTCATCAGGAGCTAAGATAGCCTCCTTCGCCATTGCCCCATCATGCTTGCTTCTTTGATCGTTTCGAGCCTGCTTAATGCAAAAAAGAAAAGAAAAATCAGAACCAGTGAACTCCCATAGAATCGACCACAAAATTTTAAAAGACATAGGGATGAAAAGAGAAAATTCATTCGGGTCTTCATGTAGTCATACCGTTACTGTCATTTTCGGCGCCTGCGCCCGCTTTCCTGATTTGTCCCCTTGAAGGACGGGTCGCAGCTGCGATAGCCGCTTTCGCTTTAGGAACTTCCTCGTCGCTACCTCGTGGGCTCAGACTGAGTCTGTGGTTTCTGCCGTGGAAGACGTGGATTCCCACGTCGGTGGCCCAATCCGCGTAGCCCGAGCCTGGGATTCCGGGGAGGGGCATGCGCATGCTGCCGTCCTGGATGAATTCTGCTTCGCGCATGAGGTCGAAGAAGGCGGCTTCGCTGTCGTGGCGGGTTTTGGTTGAGACGACGATTATTGCTTTGGGACTGCGTGTTATGAGGGCTTTGAGGGTATTGACTAGGGGTTGGAGGGTGTCGGTGTTGTAGGTGCATTCGGAGACGATGATGAGGTCGTGGTTGCGCGAGTGGACTTCTTTCGGGAGAGGTGCTTCCCAGTCTAGGGCGTGGAAGGAGACTTTGGAGTTTATGGCGGGGTTGAGGCGTGAGATGTTGGCGGCTACGAGGGAGTCGACTTCCGGTAGGTCGGTAAGCATTACATCGCAGTCTGGGATGCTCTGGGCGAGGGCGATGCCGACTGTTCCACAGCCGCAGCCGAGTTCGATGACATTGAGGCGTCGGTAGGTGGCTGAAATGAGCACGTACTCCAGGAGTGGCAGCGGAGTGGTACTGGTTTCGAGGGAGATGGTGTCGTCGATGACTTGAGCGAGGGCTTGGCTACCGTCCCAAAGGTGGCGGGCAATGCTGTCGCCTGCGTCTTCTATCAGACATACTGGGCGCTCGCTGAGCGGGATGAAGCGGCGCTCAACTCGCCATCCACTATCAAATTCACCCTTAGAGGGATTAAGGTCGCCGCTCCAGGCGTCGACAATAGGTGGCAAGAAGCCCGGGCCTTTGGCGTTGGGCAGCTTCATTCCGATGTGCAGGCAAGCCGGCCAGTCAATGTCGCTACGTGTGAGGTCGAAACTAATTGACAATGATCTGGCACCAGCAGACCATTGTACCTTCCGCCGAAGGTAGACCTCGCCATCGATGGCATTCTCTCGGATGGTGGCGACAAGGTCTGCATCCTCTGGGTAAAATGTCTCACCAAGGTCGGTAGTGACGGTGATGACGGCCTTAAGGTCGACCTTGTTTTTGTCGACGTGAACCTTAGGAGGTCGAAGGAAGCGAACTGAGGCGTTATTAGACCAGATCTTGTCTTCTCTATCGCTGGAGCTGTGGCTGAAATTTGGAATGGGGCCTCCGAGGGCTCTATCGATGGACGCACGCCACCAGTTTTGCGCCCGAGCTACCGCGGAGGATGGCGATGAGGATTTTGGACTTACCGTAGTGCATTGTTGCTGTTTCGAGGCACTATTGTAGTTCTTTTAGGCGTGTAGCCGCGCCTGGGCGACAAAGTAGGAGAGGGTTGTGCAAGGGAGGCCTAGGCCGGTGGTGCCAGGTGAAGCGAGCAAGACAAAAAGCTGTGAAGAAAATGAAGAAGCGTGGTCAGGCAGTATGCGAAGATCGAGCCCTATGATTTTGCCAACGGGACTAGACAGCACGAAGACATGGGGACGTGCCGCCGTAGTGAGATCTCGACCGATACAGCGGGCTGAGATGTTGCAGCTTGCAGTGATTTGTGATGGTGTCGGCAGGGTCCTTGGGAAGGGAAGATGGGTCTAGACTGGGCTTTGGCAGCAGGATCGCGGATGGCGCTTGTGTGTATAGCCGCGTTTTCTTCGATGAACATGGACATGCACGATGCACGGCAAGCCTCCTATCAGCAGCCAAATATCCGATGTAAGTGAATCGAACATGATCACCCATTACCCACCAACGTCTCCATATTCGCCATAATACAATACCCGTCACAAACAAAAATCGACGATCACGTGTTCACCACAATGCCGATCGGTCGAACCTTCCCCAGGATCGCACCCCATCCTGGCTCTTCACTCAGCCCTGCTTGGTCCACTCCCCATCGTCCCATCTCACCCGTTCATGATTGTACTATCACCTACTCCCATGCCATCCCGCCATTGAACAACAACCCCACCAGCGCCTCGCCCGCGCATCCGTGCGCATGCCACTTCCAGCCGCCACAACCATCATCACCACCACCATCATCACCGCTCCGGCCTCGCACTCCTACGCTGGCGCAACTGCGCCGCTATGTACCGCACCAATGACCCACGCTTCCGGCGCCGGCTGAACGACATCAGCGCAACTCTCGAATCTGCCAATGAATCCGCGCAGTCATCCCTTTATATCTTCGCGCAACAATACGTTAAACCATGCTTCGGCTCTATAGGCAGCTGCCTGACCAACTGCGTCGAAGCCGGCTGTCCACATCTACAGCAGCGCGACCGCTTGCGACGGAATCGCCGCGGTCGCGCTGAGCTGAACTTCGACTTCTACGACGATTGGGACGAGGAGGAGAATGAGGGCTTACTGGGATGGGGTGACGACGATGCCGATGCGCCTGGCTACGGTACTGTGGATGTCCAACAACAACAGCCGGGGCGGCAGAGAGGGATGAGCTATCCGCGAGATCGCAGGCGAAAGAGCGCGCACGAAGGTGCTTCTGGTTCAGAGGGCTTGGGCGGCGCGGGTTTCTTTGGGCGATTATTTGGCGGCGGACGTGCAGTACGATATCGGCCTTCAGCAGCGGACTTGCAAGAGCATCCCGGCGCACGAAGGTCGGGCAAGGACAATGGTGAGGGCCAAGCGTTGCTGGAAGACAGCGAAGGCAGTGCTGGAGGGGCCGCGCGGAGACATGGGAGGACCAGGAGCGGGACGGCTGGGAGCAGAGAAACCGTCGATAGTCTAAGCAGTAGAGGGGATATTTTCCCTTCAGACGACGAAGACGACGCCATCCCATTGGACGATGAATTCGCCATGGTGCTTGAGCGGCGGAACACGCAGTCTGGACCTGAAACGGAAAGCAGTTCAGGCAAGACTGGGAGTCTGGCTCCTAAGAAGCGCGGCAAACGACCTTCAACAGGAAGCAGAGTATCAAGTCGACGGACAGTGAGCACTCGCAGTTCATCAGGCAAGAAGAGAGGCAGTCGAACAAGCAGCGCCGTTCACACGCCACGCGAGGAGTACGTGCCCGACGGGATCGAAAATGTCATCGCGAAGGAAGTCGAAGTTCCATCGATGGAAGAAATCACCCAAGAGGAGCGCGAGCTTGCAGTTCAAGAGGAACTGGACGTTGAGCGCAGGAGAGAAGAGGCTCGGCGAGCAGCTGCTGAACGAGGTCTTGTTGATGCGCAGCATAATACCAATTCATCCGAGCAACCACCTCAAACCGACGACCAAATCCCGCAAACAGCGCCTCCAGAAACGGAGGGCGTTCATACACGCAACGACGACGACGACGACGAAATCGACACTGCGGACAATCACAAACAACATGAATGAGCTTTACGACGAGTTTTTCTATTTTGATCAAGTTTTTCTTGCATAAATCACAAGCGTTCAAGCAAGGCGTTCTGGGTTTAAGACTTCTGGGTGATACCGCAGGACAACTTTAGAAGGGAAAAGGTCGAATGGCACAACTGGTACATGCAGACCAGTGGTTGCGGGATTTTTAGACCACCTGCGCTCATCATGTATACCAGAGGACGGATAGTGTCGATCTACGTATGTACAAAATTCACTTCAATTTGATGAGAGTTATCTTCACACTATGACTGGCACTTTATAAGGCCCTCGATTCGAAGCAAGATACCGATTGCGAGCAATTCACGTTGGAGAAAGCTACTGTGAACTTGCAACGAATTTCAATCCCACTTACAAAGTAATACAAGTGATAGGGCCAGATGGGTGGAAGTCAGTGCACATAGAGAGGAGTTGCTCATTTACCATGCCTTACTAAACTCGGTTTTTCAATCATAGCCCGAAAGAGCTTTACATAGAGAGGAGTTGCTCGTTGACCGCGCCCTACTAAACTCGGACTCTCAACCATAGCCCGAAAGAGCCTTCGACATCGCGGCCAAACCCTACACCCGCCATTCACTTCTTCCCACCCTGGCTGCCCGGAGTGTAGGTACTCTCGCCCGCGCCATTGTTGTAGTACGTGGAACCTTTGAGCGTGTCAGTAGGTTTATTAAGGTATCTTGAGGAGAGGCGCGAGACAGCTTCCATCAAAGAGGTAGGGATTTCACGGGCTAGCCATACCGTTCGGGTTGGAGTAGTAGTAACTGCCGTCGGAGTTGGAGTAGTGATACGAGTTCTGGTTGCTGGCGGAGGAGCCGTAGTCGCGGCTGCAGTAGTGGTTACCCTGTTGGTCGAAGGGTTTGGAAAATCAGAGGTTTTGCATTTCTCATTCGTGAGCTCTGAGCAGATGGGGATGGCTTACCTGCGAGTTGGTGCCGCTGCTGGTCGTGGTGTAGCCCTTGCCCTTGCCCGAAGAGCCGGAGGTGGAGGAGGAGTCTTGGGAGGACATTGTGGTCGGGTCGTCGTTTTTGTTGTCGTTGTTGGAGGTAGAGGTTCTGGTGCTTCGCTGTTTGATGAGAGGAGGGAGAGGTCTTGTGTTCTTATGGTAGAGCAGCGAGCTCTGGGCACGTATGTTGCTTTCACTACATTGATGAGACGACCAATAGAAGCAAACATGCTGCTGATGCTTATGCGTCTATAAGCCATGTGATTTAGCTGCGCGAACGAATCGAAGTGAATGCTGATGTGATCGATCGAGGTTGCACATCATCACGGCTGCAAGGCGCAGCAAAGTCGCACTTCCCACATTGTTTGCAGCAAGGAGGTCGCTGCACGTAGTTTGCCGCAAAGGCAATGATGTTCGAACTGTGCGTGGCATCTAGGAAGTTTTCAGTTGCATCAAGTAGATTGCTGATGTGTAGGTTAAATATGGCTGATCGCCTGCCAGCTCAAGCAAGGAAGTTGTCTTATTGTTTGAGCACAACTTTCGCGCGTGGCCATTGTATAAGCATGTGAATTGTCAAGAGCAAACGAGTCGGAGCATGCCAAGTGAAGACGTGCATGCCTACTTGAGACTCTTCGCAGCTTGGGATTCCGATCGGCTGGTCAGGAGCATATCCTTCGCTAGGAAATGCTTGTCTAATGGTCATTAGATACATCAGCATCGCCGTGGACGTGAGCTATGTCTCCGGACGTACAGTGTCGATTGCGAGTCTCGTGCAGGCTCGTGGTGTCACGTCACGAAAGACTGCATAGCTTTGGTTAACAATAAAGACCGGCCGCTATTCATCAAGCATGGCAAAGCAGACGAAGAGAAGCAAGGGTTTACGCTCATGCCATTGCTATTGATGGAGCAAGAGCTATACTGTACGTCTTGATGCGCGAACGGATCACGTCAGCAAGCTTAGTAGCATTGCTGCTGTCAATCAGAGCAAGGTCTATGAAGACGTGAATTTAGTTCTAATTGAATTGTGGTTTCAAGCTGATTCTTGTTGATCCTACGTCAAGGCATTCCAACGTATCAGTCTTTCTTCTGATGTCAGAGGACGGCTTTCAGACACATAGAGATGCTGCGAGGGAGCATGATTGTCCAGACGTGATCAGGCAAGGCATCATGCAACAATGCACCCAAAGAAACGACTGACTGTCGGAGATCTTGTCGGCAGAGCTGCAAAGCTGAAACTGGTACTGTGGCGTAGTTCATGAAACAATGTCAATAGCATCACCCATGTTACAGCATCTAATACCTCCCTATGGGAACCGTGGAGAATGCAGGGCACGTAGCCGATGCACGTACAAAAATACTGCCGAAGGACCCCTCCAACCATGCTCCGCAAAGAAGGCGTGTAACACTGGGCTGAAACGAAGGGTCAGCGTGGTCCTGCCACCTGGAAGCGAGGAACGGGATAGGAGCTCAGGGAGGTAGACCTGGTAGACGAAAAGAACGCTTGGGAGAATGATGTTAAAGGGACATGCCCCACTCTCGTTACGCTAGAACTTCAGAAAACCTACCGGACGTAACAAGGCGAAGCAATGGACCGCATACCCAAAGGGGTAGTTGCATCTATTTGCAGCAGCTTTCGACCCGCAAGTTTTGTATGGCCGAGATGACATAGAAGCAAAGTACGTACCAAGACTCTAGGCCTTTGTGCAGCTTTGCCATTTGCATGGAGAGCAGACAAACATGAAGAGGGGTCGGGGGGCCGATGCCGTGGATTGGACATGCAGAGGTTTGCATTGCAGCTCTTACGACGCTTTTCGCTGCACGAAATATTTTCGGAAGGAAGCCATTTGATCGTATGTTCGTTTATAAAACACCCGTCAAATCTCGTTAGTGAGCTGTTGTGCGAGGGCTCGGCGCGCAAGATCTCAGGGACCTACCTCCCAGCCTCGAAAGGTCCGTAGTAAGAGCGAAATTGCCGTAGAAAGACGTTATGGTACGAGGCTTAGATAACTCGATGCAACCTAGGGAATAAGCCCCTCAAGCTTGTGATTTAAGAAAAGATAGGCCAAGTTAGTGTGGTGTAGATTTCGATAATTTCCTTCAAGACTCGAAAGGTGAAGTTGGAGATAACCAGGTGGACGACAAAGTGATCGAGCCCACCAAGCTACCGCTGCTACTGCCGGAAGCATGTTGCCGCCTGCATGCCGATCCGGCATTGAGCGGAGCGAGCCTAGGGCTCGCGGCTGGCGTGTGGTGTCCAGGACGAGGGTGGATTGGATGGAGAACGCCTCCGGACAATCGCGTGGGGCACTCCGACAATCTAAAACATGGGATTATTCGATGCACATACAGTACATATGTACGTTTCCTGCGGTTCACGTAAGCTGTTCGCGAGGCTCGACGATATGGGCGTCAACGCCATAGCGTACAGCGCAGAGCTGGCCGACCGATATCCACAACTGCTCGCGATAGTCACAGCGCATGCATACATGTACATACTGCAGGCATACGCGGCGGGTCATTTCACACACGTCCCAGAAGATCGCGACGCGGTGTGTATGCCAGAATCTCACCCGCACCGTGGCACAAAAATTCCGGCGATGTAGTTAGGCTCGTTAGGCTCTCCTTTTTGGATCTGCGGTGCATGCCGTCGGCGGCTCTGCTCCCGTCATCGATGGCAGAGACTACCTCCGTACTGAAGACGAAGTGATCAGCAACAACTTGTCGGCACGCATCAGAGTCGCGTTTGACCAGTCGAGTCGTGCTTCAAAGATGATACAAGCCTGTTGAAGACGTGATAGACCGTGCTGGAGACTCTAGTCGAATCTGAGTCAGGCTCACTTTCGTCCGGCAGTCTTGGGCTCGGTCGTGCAGGCAACGTGCCAGCAGCGTGGACGGTGCGGCGGTGGAAGCTTGGAAGTGAGCGACTGTTGGGAGTGTTTCAGCGCCTCCGCACGCGCATAGGCCCTTCCAGTCTGAGCTGGGCGACAAATCTGTGATGCACGCTTTGGGAGAGCCGACGAACAAAAGAGCTTGCGTCAGTTCTTTTGAGGCTAGGGGAACAGTCAAGAAGTTGCGAAATCCGTGGGTGGATGACGCGCTCTTGAGAGCTGCTACAGGGATGTTCGGCGATTCGTAAAGTGTAAGCGAAATGGAATTCTTGATTTCGCAAGGATTGGCCTGGTGTTGGCCGGCAACTCGATCGCGTCAGCAATTGACTTGCGAGATTGCGTACGTTGTTGACGGTGTGTACTTGCATACATGTGGTATGTGGTACTACTACTACAGGACATGCAGGCAGCCTCCTTGTGTGCCACCCCCGTCGGGAAATAGCTGAATGCCCTGCAGGTCCCAGCAATTGGCCTCCTCCCACCGTTCCTTTGGCGCCGTGGGCACGGAGTCAGCTTTGTCGCAGACGTTGCAGGCTTGGTGAACGGTTGGCGTGAAGACTCCGCTCGTTGTGACACTAGCCGATAAGTCGTTGTCCGGCAAGGGTGCTTTGGCCGGTGATGTGCTCATCCTCGCGTTAAGGTTGCTGGAGATGGTGCTGCCCGTCTCGCGCTATCCTCGCATGATACCCTCTAAGACCCTTGCCGTACTGGCATGCGATATGTAACTAGCGATATCATCATTTATGTATCCACCCTCTCCCCTTGTCCTTGATCTTGAACTCTGGGCACCTGGTTTCCGGGCTTGTTCTGAGATCTTTCCATTGTTGGCGCCGGGGCGTCTCTACATCTACACACATACTATCCTAATCATATACTCTAGTGTCTAATTCCATCGTCGCATTCTGCGAAGACGAAGAGTTGCGTTGGCTGGCCCACACACGCACTCTCGCTGCCGGACCCGTTTGCTCCAGCAAGGAGCCACTGCTGGCCGATTCGTCTCGGATATACTACAAGGCGCACGCCTCTGATGTCAGGCCTGGCCGATACTACACTCTCCATGGAACCTCAAACCTCTCATGACGCGACTCAGTCGAAAACCTGGCGATTCAATGGGGTTGAGAGAACCTCGCGCCGATGGGACGGCGTTCGAAAGGTTTGTTGGACATATTTACGATTAATGAGAGATTCCAACTAACGCCAACCAGGACCATGATCTCTGGTACGACGATGGCAACTGTTTGGTTCATTTCTACACAGAGGGATCATCGCAACGTGGCCCAAGTCTAAAGATGCCCTTCACCGCCGTCCAATCTTCAAATTCTCGCTATCTTCTGGAGAAATGCCTTACTGTGCGACGACCATCTTCTTTCTCGCAGACTTCGGATAGTGGTTACGAGTCATCTACACCCCCAACACTGCCAAAGGTACACGAATTGTATGTGCCAGCGCCAGCGAGTTTTTCGAGGGAACAAGCCTATTTATATCATGTCACCACCCGGAACTACTTTGCTTGCCTTTTGAACCAGCCATTGGCAGGCGAAAAGCTCGGCATTGCACTGACGGATCTTCTCGAGCGGATGAAAGAATGGCAGCCGGATGAGAATGTCAAAGCTCGTCTGTTGATCTACTGTGATCAGCAAGGTTACACTTCTGTCGCAGAGAACGTGCAGCACGCCGCAGCGATGCTGAACTTTGCGGAGAAAACCCAAACCCAGGAAGTCTGGACGAACTCTTTTGTGCATTGCGTGGGCATGCATGATCGCCTGGACCTGAGCCCAGACTACCATGAGCTGAGCAACATTACCAAAGCTCTGATTACGCGGGCCTCTCTGGAGATGGACCTTCATATGTCTCGCGCCATTCGAGCGATAGGCTCGTTCCTAGAAGAGGAGTTCAGCCCTAATCGTCTTGGCCTTTCGAAACCAGCTCGCAATCACCTTGATCGGTTCAGATGTTTTCTGCATGCGCACTACATGAATGAACTCGGCTACTTTCCGCCGGTCCACAGCGATCCGTACAACAAGCAGTTATGGATGGACCTACACGATGACTTCGAAAGCCTTTATGGTCTTCTGGCAGATAAAGGTTCGACAGTATCTATGAACGACGACTCAAACGCCAATGGAGGTATATGTTGCCTGCAGAATACCTATGCTTTCGACCAACGACACGGATGCGAAGCGCTTCCACACCCATCGCCTCTCTTACCGCCACCGGCTGTTTCCAAGCCCTCTTCCGATCCACAAAGATCACTCCGCAGTCTAAGGATTGGTCGATCTTCGTCATCTTCAACGATCCAAGCCCAGTTGCCACCTAGGCTGGCTCTTGCCAGAGCAACGAATTCTAATGACGAAGAGGAGACTCCTCGACCTATAGTAGAGGAGTA
This sequence comes from Cladosporium sp. MBC 237, assembly GCA_030772445.1. NCBI lineage: Eukaryota > Fungi > Ascomycota > Dothideomycetes > Cladosporiales > Cladosporiaceae > Cladosporium > Cladosporium sp. MBC 237. The sequence continues at coordinate 48,176 of JAPHCH010000050.1, forward strand.
CAAGCGCTTTGAAAGGTTGAAATTGGAAGAGAAGATGACTGTACAGGAAGCACGAAAGGTTCGCTGGTTGCTCATCTACGGTGTCCTACAGATGCTTAAAAGCGTCACCAAAACACCGAATGGGGTCAAAGACGTCGAATACGCCTCGTACCCTCTTTGTACCCTGATAACGGGCGCCCCTTCTTGGCATGAAGGTATCGAGGAAGTGGCACCTGAGCCCGAGTTGCTATCTCTCCCCGCGACTCCTCTCGAGGATGAGCCTTCGCGCCCTAGCAGCGAAGGACGCATCTCCATTCACCCAGATTGCGAAGCCGATAACGCTGCCGAATACTTTACGCAATCACGTCGCAGCTCAACGACAATGAACGGCTTAGACATGGCTCCATCGCCCCTCCGCATCAACCCACCCACGCGTACATCATCCATTCGGAACAGTGTTAGCTCCGGAGTCAGCGCACTGCAGCGTTCGTTCAGCGTGGCAAGACGAAACAGTTCGAGAAAATCGATGCAAGCCACCAAGCATCGTAGGACAAGCTCATACGAGATCGTCGCTCGGGGATACAGAGATAGCAGAGATTCTTCTCGCCACGAAGCCCTGGAGAACTTAGAAGGCGATGCGAATGGTTCTTCATACTCTAATCCAGGCCCAACATTCAATCCCTGGCAAGAGTTCGATTTTGGCCTTCAGAAAGTCACAGAGGAGCCAACATTGAACGATCGACATCTCGACTCCGCATTCGGTCTTGACTACCTCAATAAGCCAGACGATCGTATCACTGAACCAGAGCACATATCTTATCTCATACGTCTCGCAGAAATAGATGAGAGCGAGCCAGGCAGCCGCAACTCCTGGGCCGCCTCAGACACAGCCTTCACCACAGACCGGCCTTTTGATGAGCCAAACTCTGCCACAACCTGTTCTAGTAACCCGGACTCTCTTCGCTCATCATATCTGGCCGATGAATGCGATACACCTGCAACCACTTACTCATCACCCGGGCAGAGTCCGTTCTCATCGCCCAGGGCCAGCTTCAGCCTCACCCTGGACAAACCACAACGTACACCATCGATACTCCAAACTGCCCGACCAAAGCACATCAGCCTTGTGGAAATCCAATCAAACGTCGAAAACAAGACTCGACAGAGCTTGAACGTGGGCTGCTACAGCCCAAGCGGTGTACCAAGAAGATCCTCTGTGACGCCTGTATTCTCAAAATTCTCACAGCATTGGCATAACAAGGACTTGCGCGCAGCGACTGGTATTGCTCAAAGTGGAAGCGAATCCACTTTGGAGGCCAGCACATTAAATGCGGCAGAGAACAGACACAAAAAGGAAGAAGAAGAGACGGACGAAATGCGCGGGAGACGCAGGACGAGAGAATCTCAAGGATTGGCAGAATTTTCATTTGTTGACAACTAAGCGAAGATACCCCTGATGGAAGGATTTTTGGCCTTTGGTTTTGGGGCCCGGAAGAAAAGTGATGTAGCGTTCTTTTGTTTTGTGTGAAGTCGGCGAGTCGTTGATTCTAAAAGTCACGTCTTATGTCAGGCTCAAGGCGATGGCTTGAAAAGCAGATAAAGTGCAAAACAAGTTGCTCTGCTCACATTCAAATTGATTCTTTTAAAATGATAATGAGATGGGAACGAATGCACTTTTGTTCCGTTGTGATGTAAGCTGCCAGTCAGAACTTCTTGCTCTTGAGGTAGGCAGGAAATTATCCTAAAGTTGAACTCTAGCAGTTTCGCTGTCTCGCCCGTGGAGTTTGTCGCTCCTCCTTGCTCGCCAATACACGGCCATGATCAACAAGGTCAAGACGATGCTGGCTGCATACAAAGCCATGATAGAAGCAAAAGCGTTCTGATATAGAGGAGCATCGCTACTCCGGAAAAGTTGTTGACCCGAAAGCCCACCCAAGTTAGAACCCATCACCACAAGCGCAAGGCCTATGCTCCGGCTCGTTCTACTCCGCGCGTTGATACTCAGCCATGCATCGTTGAGACCTTGCGCGAGAGCATTGCCTCCGCTGAGAAAAGTAAACAAAGCATATTTCACCCACTTGGGACCAGTGACGGAACCGTAAAGTGAGCCGGAGAATATGATCGACCACGAGAATGCGACGATACACCAGGGGCCACGCCAACCGGTTTTATCGGATGCGAACGATATTAGGAAGCTCAGGATGATAACCAGGAAGCTGCTCACTGCGCTCAGCAGGTTGGCGTTGATTTTGCTGAAACCAAGCGATCTGATCACGGTCGGCCCGTAGAGTTGCAAGCCGCCTTTTGGTTCTATGGCGACAATGTTCAGACACATGTGCATCCACAGTCGGTAGTCCAGTAGTGCCTCGATCACAGTTGCTTTGGACATGTCCGCCCGCGAGTCCGGAGCATTTGGACTTGCCACACCGCGCGTGGACATCACCTCTCTGTCTTCGGTAGTAAACAGGTCAAACGGACCAAGAAGTGGTCGAGTGTGAGCTGGAGAATTCGGTAGGAAAAAGACAAATAGTGGCACCATGCACAACGTTATGGTTCCTTCGACTGCAATGGATCATGTCAGCGTTATCTAAGTTTGCAAATTATGAATAGTATTGACGAAGAAATAACCACCTCCAACCAGCCAGACCCTGCAGTCCTCCCATCTGAAGAACTCCAGCAGCAATCAACGAGCCAGTGGCACTCGCCAGGTAGTTTCCGAAGTAAAAGATAGCAGTTCGCAAGGCAAGCTCTTCTCGTGTGTAGAACAACGCCAACATGTACTGTGCGCTAGGGATATAACCTGCCTCGAAAATTCCGAGAAGAAATCGAGTCGCGTAGAAAGAACCTTTATTCGTAATCCATGTTTGACCAAGTGCAATGGATCCCCAAAGCAGTACCTGGGCGGTAAGCCAGACAGAAGCACCGGTCCGCTGCAGGACCAGATTTGAGGGTATTTCGGCTATGATGATACCAATGAGCTGCAATTGGTTCCCTAAGTTGACTTTGTCGCTGGTGATACCAAGATCCTCTGTCAGAGTGTCTGTCAAGGCGTTTGAGATGTTATTGCGGTCAAGCTGCAAGACGAAGAAACCGGCGACCAAGAGTACGAGCAGTGTACAGTCGAGCCTATGGGGTGTTAGCAACATGATTGCTTCGCATGCCACCTTGCTGTTCGATACATACCTTCTCACGAGTCTTCTTTGAGCAGAAAGAGATGGTGAATTTTCTGTTGTTCCATCGTGTAAAGACACTTCTTGTGTGGCGGGAATTGAAGACTCCGGCATCTTTGATCCATCCATTGCCTTCACATCATCGATCCTCGGGGATTCAGACATCTTCACAACCTTGTGCGACCGGTCCGGTTATCCAAAAGGTAGTGGAAACAAGCTAGAATGCATTTCCAGTTTGTACCATTCACAGTGCCGCTATCGACAGAGAAAACTAAGCCATCTTACTATCTATCATCTGATTACGACATTGCGACTTACATGTCGCAATGCTATTGCACGGGTATTCTAGTTGCGATAACTGGATGTTCACCAGCAACAACGCATCGATCGGTGATGGGCGTCGGCGTTGAGCGTCGGCGGTGAGCGTGAAGTTGCGCATCGGATTGTAAATATAATCGGGATGCTTCCGGCGGCCCTGGGGGGATAGCATTTGTTATCTTCTGGGCGAACAAGCAATAGGGAGATTGAAAAATAGACATCGCGGAAACGAGTAGAACAAATCAAAACTCAGCCGTCATGTCCAAAGACCCCAGCAGACCAAACGTTATCCTAGTCCTTGCGGACAACTTGGGATGGGGTGAACTCGGATGCTACGGAGGAGGTGCCTTGAGAGGAGCAGCTACGCCACGGATCGATGCATTGGCTAAAGAAGGTCTGTTGTTGCACAACTTCAATGTTGAAAGCGACTGTGTGCCTACGAGATCTGCCCTAATGACAGGTCGCCACCCCATTCGTACCGGATGCCGTCAGTCTGTTCCAGCTGGATTTCCTTAAGCCCTCACCCAATGGGAAGTTACACTTCCGGAGTGTCTGAAGGCCCGGAACTATTCGACAGCTCACCACGGCAAATGGCACCTCGGCGACATTCCTGGGAGATATCCTTCTGATCGTGGCTTTGACCAGTGGTTTGGAATTCCACGGACTACCGACGAAAGCCAATTTACATCGGCCGTCGGCTTCGAGCCTGAAGAGATCAATGAGATGCCATACATTATGGAAGGCAAAGCGGGACAGAATTCGGAAAATGTGCATCTCTATGACCTGGAAAAACGACGGGAGATCGACCATATGCTGGTGGAAAAGTCCAAAAAGTGGTTGTCTGAGCAAGCCAACCAGAGCAACGCCTTTTTTCTATACCACCCACTGGTACATCTTCACTTTCCGACACTGCCACATCGAGAGTTCGCCGGCAAGACTGGGAATGGCGATTTCGCTGATTCGATGGCTGAGATGGATCACCGTCTCGGCCAGCTTCTTGATCATGTCGATCATCTCGGGCTGCGGGAGAACACTGTTTTCATCTTTGCGTCTGACAACGGGCCTGAGTTCCGTCCGCCGTATATGGGAACAGCAGGGCCTTGGATGAGTACCTATCACACGGCCATTGAAGGCAGCTTGCGTGTCCCTTGCATCATTCTCTGGCCTGACCATGTACCCGCGGGGCATACATCAAACGAGATGGTACATGTTACAGATCTATTCTCGACAATCTGTGGAATAACTGGTGCCCAAGTGCCGGCAGATCGCCCCATGGACGGGATTGACCAACGAGCTTTCTTTGAAGATCCAGAGCAGACCAGATCAGAGCGCAAGGGCTTTATGTTCTATCTCAAAGATGAGCTTCGGGCGATCAAGTGGAAGGACTGGAAGCTTCACCTTGTCTGGGAGCCCAAAGTCAACCAATCCTCAGGAAAGCTCGAATCGCCATATCTTTTCAACTTGCTACGCGATCCGAAGGAGGAGACGGATATACTTCCCTACAACACCTGGGTCATCCAGCCGATGAAAAGGCTCCAGGCTGAATTCATGAAGAGTCTGAAATCAGATCCTGCTCCACGAGATCCTTTGAAAGAGCTCTGAAATGTGGCTAGTGGTTCTGTTTCCGCGATCTTGGGGCTGATGGGGCAGCGAAAAATTTGTCCAGAAGTCGCCGATGCCAACACGGAAGACTTCGGTCGTCCCTCTGTGGTGAGGCTGTATACTAGAGTAGATGGTTGATGCGCCAAGTCCCTAGAGAGGCTTGTTGTGAACATGAAGGGACCCAGGGGATTTGTCAAAGTATTTTCGATAGACTCGATATCTTCATTCGACTTCATTTCTGCATCACCGTAATAGTCTTCGATCTAGCATGTACCTCCATTTTAATGCTTCGTGGCTCAACGCAATGCTCACTGGACAAATTCCAGCTCATCGAAAGCATTGCCATCAGACAGCGAACTCGGAAAGTTACGTCCTACGTAGGATTTCCAGGTATATCCAGAAAATCGACATAATTCACAGGAAGCCTCGTATGAAGTATGCCTGCAACGAAGTCATCGAAGTCATCTCTGAATCGTGTCCCAGCAGGATAGCGCTCTGCCATACCCCAAAGCACTGCCGAACAAATCGTCATTGAGTATTTCAGTTCTTCCAAATCAACACCTGGACACGGACTAGCCAGTGAACTTAGAAGCTTGTAGCCATGTACCAGTGCGCTACCGCAAAGGTAGATGTTGTGGATAGTCCGCCAGAAGAAACGCAATCTGCCTTCTCTGAAAGTCTTCTTATAAGTCGCGATGCATTTGACCGCGCTTCGGACAAGCGTCATTGTTGATGTCGGATCGTCAAGATGTGCGATCGGCCGGGGTCCTGGACTGTAGAGACGCACGATTGCGACAGTGAACAAGCCGTCAAAGACATCGGGCGGCACAAGCGTCGTGGGTTTGATGAATATCGGGCGTTGCTGTTTCAATTGTACTAAGCGCGAGTGGGTTTGACTCCTCCAATCGCGAAAATTGGCGGTACACTTGTCTGGTCGGACTATTTCAGATCGATATTTCTGGATTTCAGACTCAACCTGACGATGACGAAGAATGTGAATGCCAATGCTTTCATATGGTCATTGTGCGGATTAGGTGGCAAAGAGACTTGAATGTCATCATCAGGTATGGTCGTAGGCATCTGGAGAGGCGAGCTGAGGTTTCGCTCAAGGTTGTAAGTCGCCCAGAAGAGCCACAGGCGGCGGGGATGGATTGTAGCGGTATAGGCTATTGGGCTGAACTCATTTTCTTCGCTTGGGCTCTCGCATTGTGTTGGTAGATGGAGATTGCGAGCCGCGTCGCCAGCGTCAAGTATTGCGAGCATAACGCTAGGTCCGAAGCAAACATGGCATACTGTACGATTAAAAGTAAATATTCGAGGTGATCCAGATCTCCAGTCCAGAAAAGACGCAGACGCATCTCATGCATCGCAGTGGCAGCAGCAAAGTAGCGCTCTCCCGGTGAGATAGAAAACGTAGAATCTGTGCAGTTTCTCAGCCGGACAGAAGTAGCCAGCACAATGCATATCCTGGAAATAGCTTTCAGATCCGACAATAGTTGGACGCCGCCGCTGTCATATATCATATCAACGCTTCGTTTAAAGCCATCCTGGTTTATTATAGGCGAGAAGAAATTCGAGTGTTCGAAGTAAACCCCTGTCAGAGAATCTAGGTCATTCCTTCGAGGGAGAACAAAACCTCGAAGCGCCGAGGGCTTCTCTTCAGGAGCACGAGATGGATTTGAAGCTTGTGAGCTAGCCGGAAACTCATGATGCCGTGGGTTTGCCGCCTCTGAGACATCTTGCATTCCCTGCCCAGGCATCCAAGGAGATATCAGAGCTGGCTGTGATGAGTCTGCATCCATGCAAGACGCCATTGGTACGCCAGTTGCATTCAATTCCTTTTCCAAAGCTGCAACTCGATCTTCCAGCTCTTTGATATACCTGATCCAATCAGCTTCTTGTTGGACACCGCCAATGGCTTTTAACAAACCGCGTACCTTCGCGAGGTTACCTGCCCTGCGGCATCAGAAACTCACGCAGGGAGTGCCTGCTCGCTCGCAATTCGAACAAGCAGGGAGCTGCTGATCGCATCGTTGTTTGCGCTGCTTGCACCTTGTGCAAGCGGTCACATTACTCCGCCTGACATTGGTGCGTGGAACGCTCATTATGGTATTCGGATTTCTGATGGGGGCATTAAGTACTGCCGTGACATCTTCGATTTCGTAACAACTTTGGCCGTATTGCTGCCAGGATGCCGTGAAGAGACCATGGTACGGCTCTGATATAGTAGTGTAGGACGTCTTAGATTGCGTGATAGCGAGATACAGAGAAGGGTTAGGGTAAGGCTTCCACTTGGCAGAGCCATTCACGTGACTTAGAAATCTTAGGTACTTGGAACCTGCTTCCTGGAAGGATTCTCATCAAAATTAGCGTTGTCGGAAAGCCCCAGGAGGCATGGCAGTTCTATCCTACTTCTTCACATGCTCGTCACATCTATTCCGAATCACGACGTATGCTCAACGTTAGAATTCGCGGATGGGCGATAAATCTGCTTGTTCACCTTTTGTTTTGCCTCTTGTGGTCTGCTCGCACGCTCAGGTACGTGCTAATCACAATTGTATCCTCGAATGCCATCCGCGGGCTTGAAGCCGACCGGCCCACTCTCATCATTTACAGTTGTCCATCAAGGTAACACATTCTCGTTTGCACTGGGCCTTGGGAACTTGGCAAGGCGCTTCTTCCAGCGAACGTATGCATAAAGTAAAGATGCATTGATACAATAGAATTTTCGTTCCAGAGGTAGGCTTTTCCGCTGCACTTTCGAATATCACGTTGCTGTTGTGTAGTTGTTGGCTCCGACTATGGCGACTCGAAGACCCTACAGCCCGCTGCGATCAGCTGTCATTCTGACACTGTCCTTCCTGCTCCCATTACTACTTTCGGCATATTCGGATCGCCTCTCCGCGATGAAAGTGCGACTATGGCCCTTCAATGGGATTGTTCCGGAGCCGAGTTTCGATGGTTCGCTGGTGACGCCAATTTTCGCTCAAAAGCAGAACGTTAGTTGCCCCAGTATCGACATGCAGAATGCAAGTGCTGATAAGTACCACAGGAAGATACATCTCGAATGCTGGAAGAGCTGCGTCGAGACAATGGCAAATGGAACAGTAATCATCCGAGACACCGGCTCCTCAGTGCAATGAAGGCGTATTTGCGGTATGGCGAAGACAGAACAGCGGACCTAGACACTTGGAGAAAGCGGTACAAGAAGCTACCTCGTGCGCAACGGACGGTCAGTCGCATTCTGTTCCAAGTCGTTGCACCACAGCTAACCCAGGAACAGAGCCTTGAGCGAACCATCGGCTACACGAACAAGCTTAATACAGTCGAGGATCTCATGCTTAAGAACGGCGGCCTGGCAGAAGATATCCTGGAGTATGGCCTCAAGTTCTATGGGATCCCGAGGGCCGAGTTGGACTCATTCGTCCACGACACCAGGAACGAAACCAAGAAGGGTTCAATGAACTCGTACGCAATGAAGCATTTTGTACGTGACTGGTCTGAGGAAGGTTTGCACGAGCGACAAGCCACCTATCCGTGTGTCCTTGAGGCCATCCGCAAGGAGCTCCCCAACAAGCCGCGATCATCACCTCCTAAAATCCTCGTTCCCGGTGCGGGTCTTGGAAGGCTCGCTCATGAGATCGCGGGCCTGGGCGGGGTTGAAGTGACAATGAATGAGTTCGCGTATTCCATGAACATCGCTTACCACTACTTGACCACACTCAACACGCCTAATGCGAGCACATTCCATCCATACGTCGACTGGTGGTCTCATCGCGCCACGACTGTGCATTTAACCCGAGGCGTTTCCTTCCCGGACGACGTCAAGACTCTGACGCAGTCATCCGTATCGCTAGTCGAAGGCGATTTCACGACCGCACTCAAATCCCACGAAGGAACGTACGACATTCTAGTCTCGCATTTCTTCATCGACACCGCTACCAACATTCTCACATACCTGGAAACCATCCACGCAATGCTCAAGCCAGGAGGCTTATGGATCAATTTTGGCCCAATACTTTACGGCACCATGCCAGCCTTGCAACTGTCCCTCGACGAAGTGATTGCTATGGCTGAGAGTCTTGGATTTGAACTCGAGCAGCCTAGCGACGCTTGTGGAAAAGTGATGGAATTTGACTCGCGAGTGCGAGGAGCGTATGTGCCGTATGCGAACGATGTGGAATCTTTGTCCAGGAATGCGTATCTGGCACAGCATTGGATTGCACGGAAGAAGCTCTAGGGCTTGGTACTCGTGGGTTTTGTTGTATAACCGATAGATGATTGAAAATGAACTGTGGGTTCGATCCCGTGAATTCCTTTCCCATTCAACGAGTCGAGACCGGAATCTCGAATCTCGCGGAATAATCACGCGCAGGCTTCATCAAAATTCGTCACACGACTGCATTAGCATGTCACAAAGGGCAAGAGTCCAGAGTGGTGAGTACCCCAATATCAGGTGGAAGGTTAGCCTTCGCTCACGCATGCCGATCCAGGGTAAAGCGGAGCGAGCCAAAGTAAGACTTAGGGTCCTCGGCCCAAGTCAGACTCCTCTTCGCGGCCGCTATTCTAGTGATACACTGTATGCTTTAATTGACATAGCCGTGACACTCCTTTGATATGATCACATGTCATCGAATTTCAACGCCCTTTGACCCGCACAGTCGGCAGATGCCCTCGGACATCTAAGATCTCGAGTCGCACTTTGAGCCAGCGGTGAGATGATTGAAATGCCGATGCGAACGTCAGAGAGCGTCTGAAAGACTAAAGTGCGAGAACCAAGGCCTTGATTCGGAGGTGATGGACAACGAGGCCATGAGCTTCCCTACCTTGAAACCGCCCAAAGGCGATGGGGAGAGAGCTGCTTTCGTCAAACTTGAACCTTCCGGATTCTTAATAAGACAACCTCCAAAACCTCATATGCTGGATAGCTTCATTACGCCAGATGATCAGCTTTTCCAAACGATACACATGGGAGCTGCAGTGGTCGACATGGAACGATGGATGCTGGTGGTCGATGGCCTTGTCCGAACCCCGTTTGCTCTGACATTTGACACTCTCTGCACGCTTCCAGCTCGCACCGTTGTTGCGTTTCACGAATGCTTTGGAAGCCCGGTTAAACCAGCCACGACGGCACTATGGCGAGTTGGCAATGTTGAATGGACTGGTGTGTCACTCAATACGCTCTTGAAGTTGGCAGAACCATCACCTAGCGCCAAGTTCGTATGGTCGGAAGGCTTGGATCAAGGTGAATTCTTCGGTGTCGAAGCAGACCGTTATCAGAAGGACCTTCCCATGGAGAAAGCGATGAACGATGAGGTACTGCTGGCATACAAAATCAATGGCGAACCGCTGTCTCGAAATCGAGGAGGCCCTGTCCGACTCGTTGTACCTGGCTGGTTCGGGACTAATTCCACGAAATGGCTTTCAAAGCTTACCTTGCAGGATCACAGAGCTACCGGGCCGTACACTACCAGATTTTACAACGAGCCAGATCCAAATGGACCAGGCGATGCCACGCTGCCTGTCTGGAAAGTAGAGCCAAACTCAATGATCACCAAACCAAGCCCAGAGGCCGTGGTAGCCGGGCCTAACGTATCGGTTGAAGGGTGGGCATGGCACCATGAGCCAGTCAAGTCTGTCCATGTGAGTCTTGATGGAGGCCATGAGTGGGAGGATGTCTCTGTGAATGAACGCATAGATTACAGCTGGCAACGATTCAAGATCGTTTTGGGGCTGAGCGCTGGACGCCACACAGTTGTTGCAAGGGCGACATCTCAAGACAGGCACTTACAGCCCTTGAGTGGTAGGAGGAATCATTGTCACAGCGTGTCTTTCCTTGTGATAACAGAGGAAGCTTCCGGTAGTTAAAATCTTTTGGTGGTACTGAGGGCATCGGTAACGCTGACGGCAAGATGGGTTGTAGTCTTTAAGTCGGTATGCTGTCATATGGAGTTGTCTTGTATCTCAACCCTCGACGATTTGATTAAGATTTAGGTAAGGGACGGAACGGAGCCTCCCGATATCTAGATTGAACGTTCTGATTTCAACGCAGCTGCATTCTGACATATTCACCTCCCCGCGGCCGCCAAGCCAAAGATTTCATCCGCTGGCTGGCAGTCACAGAATTGTGCGAAAGAAGAGCCAACGGCGTGTGCATAGGAGACAGAGAGAGCCTTCGCCCGCAGCAACGCCCGATACGACCTCCCACCACCCACGAGACTGAATCGCGACCGCAGTCTCTGTCCATTCCCGACAACGATTCGACCGCGCGCCGTCCACAATCATGCCTGGTCTCCCTAAGCTCTCCCTCGTCGAGGGTTCCTTCGAGGAGCTCGCTCTCGAGCTCGCCGTCTACATTGATGGCATGAAGGGCGAGAGCTCCACGATCGCCGCCGACATTACTCCCCAACTTAAGGACCCCGAGCAGGAGGGAAGGCCACAGGAGAGCGACAAGGATGCCGTGCTTAAGAAGCTCGTGACTTCCAGCGCTGTCCTCAACAACGCCGCCGAGAAGGAATTGCAGGCCGCTTACAACCTACTCATCCACCTCGTTTCCCTCTCAGAAGACCCCGAGACCTACCTCCCGCCTATCTGCAAAAACCTCACCCAGCCCATCCCCTCCTCTCCCGCGAACGGCACTGGAATTGCGCTTGGCATTTTGGGCTCCATCTTCAACACCATCGACCCCGACGATGAGACCCGCTACTACGTTCTTCTCGCGATTGTGGACATGATCAAGAAGTCTGGCAACTACGACACCCTTGCACCTCAGCTCAAGAGCCTGGATGCATGGATCGCGGAGTGGGAACTTAACGGCGCCGAGCAGAGGAAGCTCTACCTGGCCATTTCCGAGACCGCCGCCGCTTGCAAGAACTCTGAGGCAAGCTACACATACCTCCTCAAGGCTCTGAGGACCATCCAGGACGAAGCATCTTCCAAGGAGGCCCACGACCTCTCTCTCAAGGCTCTCAAGGTCGCCCTTCAAAACGACAAGCAGTTCGACTTCCAAGACCTCACTTCTCTCGACAGCATCCAGGCTCTCCGCAAGAGCGACCAGACCTGGTCCGAGATTCTCGAGGTCTTCAGTGCCGAGAACTTTGAGGATTTCTCCGACTTCAAGGAGAACAACAGCTCTTTCCTTGCCGACAACAAGCTCAGCGAGGAGGCTCTGGACCGCAAGATGCGCCTGCTCACTCTCGCCTCGCTCTCCGCTCAGGCATCACAGACCCGCACACTCCCCTACGCTCAGATCGCCAAGGCCCTTAACGTGCCTTCCGAGGATGTTGAGATGTGGGTCATTGACTGCATCCGCTCCGGTCTTGTGGAGGGCAAGCTCAGCCAGCAGAAGCAGGAGTTCCTCATCCACCGCAGCACTTACCGCGTGTTCGGCGAGAACCAATGGCGCGAGGTTGCCAGCAGACTGGAGAACTGGAGAAGCAGCCTGACCAACGTGCTGTCTGTGATTCGTACTCAGAAGGAGGACTTCATCCGGGAAAAGGAGGCCGAGCTCAACGCCCCGCAGAACGGCCAGGGATACAGGCCTAACATGCGCCAGAGGAATGCGCCTGTCGAGGTCGAGTAAGTGCTGTTGTTTGTTAGGGTTAATGGAGTCTTTTTTGGGACAGCGGGAAGATGCATTGCAAGTTTATTATGGTTCAGCCGATGAGAGCTTGACCGGGTTGGTCGGTATACACGGGTCTCATCGTGCATGGCATCTGAAGACATTGATGATTCAATGAAAAAGACATTATTCAGCTTTGTAAGATCTCTCTATTGCACACTTGATTTTTTTCACACCATCAGAAACTCGTAGGTCATACTTCAAGTGTCGTTTGGTGTGGAAGGAGCAATATCTGATAAACTCATCGAACCGCTAGTTTGGCAATGCCTGGTATTGCTGTGCGACAACAAGAGTTGGAATTTCTTCTGTTCACGACCGTCGTACATGCATCTGCCTTGATTACGCGACCTGGCGAGCATATACCTTTCACTTTCTCCAAGAATTACGCATTCCCCTTCTCAATCTTCGCCCAAACTCTTCCTATCCAACCTAATACTTCTCACCCCTCGGATGCCGAATCAATTCCCACCAAGCCTTAAGCATATCAGGACGACACAGTAACAAAAAAGCCTCCACACCCACAAACCCAAGAACAAACAGCGTTGCGACAGCCAATCCCTCAGGCAAGATGAAAACCCTAGTAAGATTCAAGCACTTATTCCTGTCCTGCGCGCTGATCAAGCAAACGATCCACGGAATCAGCGAGTCGGTATTCGCAAACGCCTCTTTCGTAAGCTGATCATCCGTCACAATAAAAACCACACAGATCATGGTGGTCGTGAAAATCGCCACGGCCACAATCGCCAGAGACCGCCATTGCAGCGACAGCGCCTCGTAGACGCGCCTGGCAGTCGCGCGAGCGGTGCGAGACCGCGACGAGCCCGTCACGGAATCTGCTTGGGACGAGTCGTGGCGCACGTGCAGAATGTTCGTGAAGTAGACTTTGATGCAGTAGCCGAAAGTCGCCAATTGCAGCAGGCATGCAAGCGCGCTGAAACCCAGCAGCCAGCCCCAGTAGGTCGCGATCGAGCCCACGTTGACATGACAGTAGCCTCCGAAGCGGAAGGAGACGCCTGAGTGGGCCAGCGTGGCGGCTGTGAGGACGATGGTCACCGTCATGGCTACGGCGTTGGCGATCCAGTAGCTGATGTTGCCTGGTACCCAGTTCCAGCAGATTTGAAGGTGCATGAAGAGCGCACGGATCAGAACCCAGATGACGAGGAATAGGCCTCCGAACGCCGCGAAAGCGCCTGAGAAAGCGCAGGTCAGACTAGAGGACTGACCATTTGGTGTGACGGAATCGAAGCATTGTTCTGGGTGTCGAGCGAGCGGGATGACGAATCCGAGTTCGAGCAGGATGAGACCGATCACTAGGACGATGTTGAGGTATGCTCGCCTTGTGGCTTCGACTGGAAGTACGAAGAAGGAGAGTAGGAGGAAGCAACTGAGAATGAGGCCCACGACGTGGACCCATGCGGCTCCATCTGTATGCCGTGTGAAATTATCGCCGTACACCCATTCAAAGACTGGACATGGGATGCAACATGTTGATGCGTTGGCGCCTATTTCGAGTGGGTTAGGAGCACAATTGCGGCCTCCGCTGACTATGAGATGTGTCAGCTTTGACTCATGTTATTATCTCTTTTCAACGTACATCCACCCTTGTACGGATGCAGAGATTCGCTGATGAATGGTGCCGGACAGCCGCCAGCATCAACATTCCCTAGATTCGCCAGCAGTGTCAAGAGGTCGTTATTCGCCATCGCGAGCCCAAATGGGTGGTTAGAAGAAGCGAGGTGGTAACCAATGTGAGATGTTTACGACATATTCTTGAGGTTCCGCAATCGGCTGGCTGCAAACAAAGGTGAGCACATGGCTCGACAACAAAGAATGCACGGCACAGACACATTCCGTCAGAACACATTCCAATGAGATGGCCACGATACCAGCTATTATGTTGAGGTGCAGAGCAAGATAAGACCGTAATTGTAATCAATTGTCGTGAATCGTAGTCTGTTTTCGCGTCTCAATGTATCTTACAATATGCCATCAATTCCACAACTCCGTGCATCAAAACCATTCCAAAATCCGAGGTCTACTTGGTGTCCGCCGAACCTCTGGTGAACCTTTGACACCACTAGTCAGTCTACCGTACCAGCAAGATAGCACACGAATCAACTTACTTGTTCCACGCATCGCCCAGAACACCCGCGCCCTTGGGGATCGTTTGCTCCTCGAGACTGGCCCTCCTTGCAGCCGCGTTGTCGTTCTGCGGGTCACGCTTCATGTTGGTGATCTTGTTGAACAAAGTTCCGTCGGACTAATTGAGTGCATACGTTAGTCAGGTTCGATGAAAGATGTACATCATGAGTTGTTCGAGTATTTCATTCTAGGAGTAGACTTACAGGACGACGCGGGCTCTCATCCTGCGAAGAGGAGGTGGCTTTGGCGTTCTGGGAGTTCATGATGTATGATATGATCGAACCTTCTCGTGTATTCAGGCGTGTGTTGATCGGAAATGTTGTTGAGTCTTTGGTGTAGTGTTGTGTATGATGAAGTTATAAAGGTGTGAAGATGTATGCCAAAGAAAAACCAAAGACAAAGGAAGAGAAACACCCAACCTATTTATAACAAACCTCTCGATCGAAAACCACCAACCCCTCATTCCTCAAAGCCCTCAGCCTTCCGATCCCCACCACGAGACGCGCAAAACAGCAGTTCAAATCAAGCCCCAAAGGCTCTCAAGCCAAAGGTAAAAGGTGGGAACCATTTAGCACCTACCCATCCCAGGACCGCGAGAGCCTCTCACAGCAATCAATGACCAGCAGGCGTCCCAGATCTCGCGCAAGAATCCTCGCGTGCCTGGATCGAAAGCTTATGCGAGTCTTACCGACTCGCCGTCATTGGCCACGCCAGGTGTCTAGAACCGCAGGGGGATCCTTTGGATCTACCCGATGAGATCAATGACTGTGGCATGGAGATCTTAGCTCGCTGCTTAGCTTCGATACACATCACATGCGTCGTGGCCGGGAGCGGAGTCACGGATTTCTTAGTGAGACGTCAGGAGCTAGGTCCTTGTTTGCACTTGCGGGACTCGGTAGAAGCACGCGTTTGAATCTACAGGGTGACTGGTGATGTCATCATACCAAACTGATCAACATTTCCATGAGCTTGAACCACATTGTGGAATTACATGTGTACGAAGAAAATAACGTGCATCATAATCTCCAGATCTTCAGTGGTGCCATACATCGAAGGTCAAATCTCGTAGCATCTCAGATTCAACGACCTGCATTCATGCTCATATCATCACCTCCTTACCACCTACTACTCAAATACGTACTGAAATCATTTACAATAAAGGTTAGAAAAACGTGATTTCAGTTTAATAAGAGCTATAAACTTTCATAGCAAACGCGGCCAACCACAAAGCCGGAAACAAAGTAAAGCAAAGCAGGGCATTACAGAAATAAAAAAAATCATAACATCGTTGGGTCGCAGAAAAAAAAAAAAAAAGAACAAGCAGTAGAAAAAACTCCCTGCTGTCCAAAAAAGAAAGATAACCTGTTTTACCCCCCAGCATGAACGCCGTTCAAAACAACCATCCTAGGGTTGCTCTTGAAATGCAGTAAGCCACGTGTGTGAATTTACTTGACGATCTTGCAGACCAGGTCCTGGCTGTCGACGGAGTCGCCCTCCTTGACACCGAGGGAACCGATCTTGCCGGAGTGAGGGGCGGAGATGACCATTTCCTGTGAGAGATCATGTTAGCACATTGCTTTCAAGTAGAATAATGGGTGATATGATCAGACTTACCATCTTCATGGCGGAAAGGACACCGATGGGGTCACCCTTCTGAACCTCGCTGCCATCCTTGACGCGAACCTCAACGACGACACCAGACATGGGTGCGCCGACCTGGGAGCTGTCGGAGGTGTCGGCCTTGGGGCGGCTCTTGTTCTCGACAGCGGCGTGCTTGTCGTCGACCGTGACTTGGCGAACCTCGCCGTTCATCTCATAGAAGACCTCGCGCTGGCCAGTCTGGTCGGAAAGCGGGCCGATGGCCAGAAGCTTGAGGATGAGCACCTTGCCCTTCTCAAGCTCAACCTGGAACTCCTCGCCAATCTCGGGTCTGTTGAGGAAGAACTTGGTCGGCAGGACGGAGAGATCACCGTACTTGGCGGTGAACTTCTTGTAGTCCTCAAACACCTTGGGGTACATGGCGTAAGAGGCAACGTCGCACTCGGAGCAGCCACCGAACTTCTCCTTGAGCTCCTTGCGGATGCCGTCGAAGTCGAAGGGCTTGAGGTAGAGACCAGGACGCTTGTCCATCTTGCGGCGCTCACGGAGAGCCTGGGAGCGGAGAGGCTCAGGGAAGCCGCCGTAGGGCTGACCCATGAGACCCTCGAAGAACTCGAGAACCGAGGAGGGGAAGTCAAGCTCAGGGGCCTTGCGGACAAGCTCATCAGCAGTGAGGTTGTTGGAGACCATGAACTGGGCCAGGTCACCGACGACCTTGGAGGTAGGAGTGACCTTGACGATGTCGCCGAGAAGGTCGTTGGCCTGCTCGTATGCCTTCTTGGTCTGCGCCCACTGAGCGCCGAGACCCTGCTGGGAAGCCTGGAAGATCAGGTTGGTGAGCTGGCCACCAGGGATCTCGTGCTCGTAGACCTCAGGGTCAGGGCCAGTGAGGCCAGCCTCGAAAGGAGAGTAGACAAGGCGAACCTGGGCCCAGTAGCTGTCGATGGCGCGCAGGTGCTGCGGGCTAAGACCGGGGTCGAGGTCGCCGCCCTCGAGAGATGCAGTGATAGCACCAATGGAAGGCTGCGAGGTCATACCAGACATGCTGTCAGTGGCAGCATCAACGGCGTCAGCGCCAGCCTGGGCGCAAGCAACCATCGAGGCAACACCAGTACCAGCGGAGTCGTGGGTGTGAACGTGGATGGGGAGGTCAGGGTACTTCTCCCTGATAGCGCCAACGAGAAGAGTAGCTGCACGCGGCTTCAGTACACCTGCCATATCCTTGATACCAAGGATGTGAGCTCCCATCTTGACAATCTTGTCGACAACGGTCAGGTAGTACTCAAGGGTATACTTCTTCTCAGGGTTGAGCATGTCTCCGGAGTAACACATGGTACCCTCAGCAATAGCGCCAGCCTTGAGAACAGCCTTGATACCGACCTCCAACTGCTCAACATCGTTCAAAGCGTCGAAGACACGGAAGATGTCCATACCATTCTTCTTAGCCTGCTCGCAGAAGTGGTAGATAGCGTTGTCGGGAAGGGAAGAGTAAGCAACACCGTTAGCGCCACGGAGGAGACACTGGAAGGGGATGTTGGGAACGAGCTTCCTCATCTTGCGCAGACGGTCCCAGGGGTCCTCGTACAAGAAACGCATGGCGACGTCGAAGGTAGCACCGCCCCAGCACTCGAGAGCCCAGGCGTTGCTGAGAGCGTAGCTGGTCTCCTTGGCGATGTTGCAGAAGTCGACGGTGCGGACTCTGGTGGCGAGGAGGGACTGGTGGGCGTCGCGCCAGGTGGTATCCATGATCAAACATCCCTTGTGTGCTCTTACGGCCTTGGCGAAGGCGTCGGGGCCCTGCTCGACGATGATGTTCCTCCAGCCCTTGGTGCAGGGGACGGAGACGTCAATGGCCTTGCCGCTGGCGTCGTTCAGGGTGGGCATGATGACATCGCCCTTGAACTTGGATTCGCCAATCTGGCCAGCAATCTGGCTGCCATTGACAGCGAGGTCACCAAGGTAGGTGAGAAGCTTCTGAGCACGGTTCTGGCTGCCAATAAGCTTGAACAGCTCGGGGGTGTCGTCGATGAAGGTGGTCCAGCAGGTGCCGTCGATGAAAGTCGGGTGGGTGAGGAGAGAGGCGAGGAAGGGAATGTTGGTCTTGACACCACGGATGCGGAACTCGACGAGAGCGCGAAGCATCTTTCTGCGGGCGATCTCGTAGGTGGAGCCCAAGCAGGTGCACTTGACAAGCATGGAATCGTAGTGAGGAGTGATGATAGCACCAGCAAATCCGTTACCACCGTCGAGACGCACACCGTTACCACCGGCAGAGCGGTAGACTTCGATCTTGCCAGTGTCGGGCTTGAAGCCCTGGGAGGGGTCCTCAGTGGTGATACGGCACTGAATGGCAAAGCCACGAGTGGTGATGCGGTCCTGGGTCAGACCGAGCTGCTCGAGCGAAGCACCTGCGGCAATCTGGATCTGAGCAGCGACAATGTCAATGCCAGTGATCTCCTCAGTGATAGTGTGCTCGACCTGGATACGAGGGTTGATCTCGATGAAATAGTAGCGGTTCTCCTGGTCAACCAAGAACTCAGCGGTACCGGCGTTGCGGTAGCTGACAGACTTTGCGAGCTTGACTGCGTCGGCAAGAATGGCATCTCTGGTCTCGATGGGGAGGTCTTTGGCCGGAGCAAGCTCAACGACCTTTTGGTGTCTACGCTGGACGGAGCAGTCACGCTCGAACAGGTGAACGACGTTGCCGTGGCTGTCACCGAGGAGCTGGACCTCGATGTGCTTGGGCTTGTGGAGGAAACGCTCGATGAAAACGGTGCCGTTGCCGAAGGCAGACTTGGCCTCGGAAGTGGCGCGCTCGAAGGAGTCTTTGAGATCCTCCTGCTTCCAGACGACACGCATACCACGTCCACCGCCACCGAAGGCAGCCTTGATGATGATAGGGAAGCCGTAAGTGTCGGTGAAGCTCTTGGCCTCCTCGAACTTTGCAACCGGACCAGGAGTGCCTGGAACGACGGGGACCTCGCACTTCATGGCGAGCTCACGGGCAGAGACTTTGTCACCGAGGTCTCTGATAGTCTCGGGGGTAGGACCGATCCAGATAAGACCAGCTTCTTCCACCTTTTTCGCGAACTCGTAGTTCTCACTGAGGAAACCATAGCCGGGGTGGATGAGGTTAACGCCTTGGGAGGAATGTTAGCATGTGTTCGGGTGATGGTGGGTTTCTTGGTTGAAAGAGTCCATTGGGTGTGAATTCGACCTTCACTTCACCGCAACGCCTCAAGGAAGGATCGATGTAGCCATGACCGCATCTTCTGGGTCTCTCTGGCGCAATTGCGTCGGACATCACCAGAGACTTTGATAGCACCACATCGATTGGTGAAAGCCTCGAAATTGAACCTCGCAACTTGAGAAGAAAAAAAGATAAAAAGCGACTTACCATGGTCAAGAGCGATCTTGATAATCTCATCACCGGCCAAGTAAGCAGCAACAGGCGTGTACTGGCCACGCTTGCCAATCACGTAGGCCTCGTCGGCCTTCTGCCTGTGCATGCCGAGGCGGTCCTCGTAGGAGAAGACGGCAACGGTCTGGAGGGACAGCTCGTGAGCGGTACGGAAGATGCGGATGGGGATCTCGCCGCGGTTGGCGACGAGGAGCTTGTTGAGGTGCATGATGCTGCTGTTGGCGCGCAGACGCGAGTGGACGGTGTTGGCGGTCTGGTGGGTCTCGCCGTGCTCGTCGGGCGTGCCGTACTCGTGGTGAGTGGCATGGTCGTTCATGATGTCTGCCCTGTTGGCTGCTGCGAGGTCGGAAGACATGATTGTGTGTTGTGTGTGAGGGAGAGGAGGGGGATTGAGGACTGAGAGGGAGGGAGGAGTGGATGAGTGGGAGTTGGAGCGTCGAGATTGATCAATCGACGCCGCTCTCAATGCCTCGGCAGGTCAATGTGGTTACAACAAGACCAAAGACCAGCTTGTTGCGCCGAGATGCGCGTTGTTTGGAGGGGGAGAAAGAAGGAAGAGGTGGTGATTAATTGGGAGGAGAGAGGAAGAGGAGGATCAGAAGGAGAAGAAGGACGAGAGGGAGTCCTGTTATTATCACTACTGCCCGCAGTCTGCAGGCCAAAGGCTAAAGCTCGAGCTGTCCAGCAGCGAGCGTGAAATGTCTCGGTCCCGCCAAAAGCTGTCCCACTCTCCCAATCCCCCCATGACGAAAGTTAACCCGGAGCACCCATGCCAAAGCCATTCACTAACACCCAATGCGGCCTAGCACGTGTTCCGCGCCCACGGGGGTGAAGTGACAAGGCTGCTCCGACATATTCTCGTGGAGGCTGCCGGGCTCGGGGAGAGTCGCAGAAAAGCATGGGAATCCACTCTCTTACTTCTATCAAGCCTCTCTGCACCCCATATCGCCCTACAAGGACATCTACAACCTGCTCTGAAGGCATGTCGACGTCGGTTTCGACGCTGATATTTTCACCAAGACGATCGCCAGCCCCCGACGGCGAACGCTGAGCCACCAACTGATGGTTGAGGACCAATCGCCCCACCCACAGCACACGCCCCGGAGAAAAATCAACCACTGTTGCCCAGCACCGCGTACTGGCAGCGAGAGATAACCAGCAAGCCCACGCCCTGCCGCCGGCCGGCTTTACGAAACGCTTTCTGGCAAAAGGGCACAGCACAGCCAAAAACCCGGGCCTGCACCCTACTCGGCCAGTCGGCGCCCCTCCGAGCACCAGCCGGTGACTCGATTTACTGGCGTGCCCTCTTTCGTTTTGGGGGGTGGGCTGTCTGGCTGGCCTATGTTCGCTTTTCCTGGCGTGCCTGGCAGTCTGACTCCTCCTGTTCCTCCTCTAACGTCCGTTTCCATTCATTCGGTCCTACATGTGAGGCGTCGTAACTCGGCCCTTGGCATCCCAAACGAAACACTCTAGACGCACGCAGCCGCCGCTGCATCCGCGATAGTCCCATGCGAGCGGTGTGTGATCATCTCAGCATGTGCTACAGCCTTATCTCAACCAACGTCTCAAATGAACACCTTGATACTTTTTTGTGATCGTCGTCTGTGAGGTATCGTGGAAGCAACGTAATTCAAAAACTCTCTTAATAATAATAATAATTCTTCCGTCTCCATTGTTCTCTACAGAGTGAAAGCCCTCCTGCCATTTTTCCTCGTTGTATCCATGTGATTCTCATGCGCATGCAATACCTGATCCCAGCACCTGATGCCATGTACCTCCCACAACCATCCATCCGTCCTATTTCCACAAACATGCATGCACACCTACACATTCCGCAAAAGCCGCCTTTCGGCATCTAATAACCCGTGGCCGCATCCCACCTACAGAGTACCTTACAGCTCGCCGTAACCACCCTTGCGAAGAACACCACGTTGACTCTCACGCCGGCCTAAAGGGAAAGAGTGAGAGAGTGAGTGGCGCACCGCTAAACAATCCGACATAGAAGCCTGCGAAACGCACATGATCGCCTAACCTCCGCATCCCGCATGGACAGCATGGCTAAGCTCTCCATCCAAAGATCCAAAACCCCCAGTTCGGGTCTTCGATGGTGCCTAGGTAGGTAATCATCGGTAGGGCAATGGAAGTTCTCCCTCCAAACGGGAAAGCCTCCGCGAAATCTCTGTCTCTTGCCTCGGCAAACGTCTGTCGAATGCAACGAACGAAACGAAAAAATCAAGGAACCGAAGAGGAGAGAACAAGAATGTTTCCGTCGATTTACGCGGAAGAATCATATTACCTGCCTTGCCCACGGACGCCATGTCCGAAAACAAACAACATAGGCACGAAAGCGGAGGAGGCAACTTTCTACTGCTGCAAAAGTCGCGCGGGGCCCTACAACCGACTTGCGGGACCGCCTCCGATATTCTGGTAACTACTGCACATTCTCTCTACTAAAAATCACACAACGCACGCATTTGCAGTAATCAGAATAAACACACGCAAACGACAACCGCGGTCACGGAATCTAACGCAATCGCAATTGGCTCTTCCAAAGCCGAGGGTAAGGCCCCAGTCATCGAGGTCCTGAAAGAGCGGCCTACCTCCTAGCACGCGCGCGAGAAAAGGTCATCGGAAAGCGGCTGGGCTCGGCTCAGGGGAGAAAGTATAGCCATTCGTAGACGGGTTTCCTGTACTGTAACACACAAGTCGGAAGACGGACGAAAATAATGCGTAGGCAGGATTGGATTGATGGAGGAATATCCACAGGAGAGTAGGGTTGATGTGCTAAAGTGACGCAGAGACGAGGGATTTAACGTAATTCGAAATTGGGACAAGTAATGGATTAAAATGGGAAAAAGTCAAATAACAAAAGTCACTACCGTAATATACAACGCTCTGCAAGAAGAAGAAAATACTGTTCAGAGGTGTCGGCGGGCGCGCACGTGTTGTTTTTGCGTGCTCATAAACCGCCCTCCCCCTCTGACTTCATCGCTCATACATGCCACTTAAGCAACAGCACAAATACAGACTGTCCTTTCCTGGTGGACGTCTTCACCTCAGCTCAATAAGACTTCCTCTTATCTGAATCCACCGTATCCAGTCGCCTGCGGTGCCACACCGTTCATGCCACCACCGTACATGCCACCAGTGGCGGGCGCACCGGTCTGCTGAGGACCCTGGGTGAGCAGAAGTCTGCTCTGGCCAAGGATGGGGCCGTCATCCTCCTGCTTCTGGGTGGACGCCTCGCGAGCCTTACGCTCCTCGTTGTCCTTGCGGAGAGTATCGATGGCAGCCGCTTGCTGAGACATGTAGTTGATCATGAAGGGCATGGTGAAATCGGTAAGACCGTGACGCCATGAAAGCTCCATGACGGTGTGCAGGGGAATGAGGTCGTAGCAAGCGTAGAGCATGCCGACAAAGCACTCCTTGCTGCCAATGTCGACGAACTGTGAAGAAATAGGTTAGTAAGGATCATGACTAATGTGAAAAGCGGAACACTTACGTAGTTGACGAGCTCCTCGACGACTTCGGGCTTGCCTGAGATGGCAGAGGTCTCGATGGCGTCCTTGTAAAGCTTGTCCTGCTTCGACAGAGCGATGGATTTGTCCCAGCGCTTGTTCTTGCGGTAGATGCTGGCGGCGATCTGGCGGAAGAAAACGAGGTCGTGCTTCTCCAGCCTCTGGGCAAGGGCAACGGCCTCGTAGTTGTCGTAGTTCTCCACGCTGTCACGAAGAGTCTTGTAGTCTTCCTCCTCGATGAGCAGGTCATTGATGGCATCGTTGACCGCACGCTTGTTCTGGGTCTGCACGTTGAGCAGGAAAGGCTTAATGAGCGGGATGTTGTCAGACTTCTCGAACATGCGCACGACACGGTTGACGTCGATACGGGGGGTGAGAGCCTGCAGCAGATCCGTGATAAGAGAAGGCTGCTCCTGGAGGTAGAAGTTGAGGGCCTTGTAGTAGATTTCCAAGTTGGCGACCTTAACAATCGTCTCCTTGAAGCTGTGGTGCTCCCAAGCATCGGCCGCACGCTCCATCATAGCCAAGGCGGCGTTGTCGTACTCGTCGTAGTGGGTGTACAGGAAGACAAGCTCTGGCCAGAGGTGAGCCTGCTCGGCGGCAGCGATCATCTTGGGCAAGTTCATTCTGTGTAAAAGTTAGCACTGTCTCAGAGACGTGTGGTTATACCTTAAGCACTTACCTTCCCCAGAAGATGCGCAGGTGCTCCATGACACGCTCGGGGTGGTATTTAGCAAGCGTAACACCAAGACTGGTGAACAGGCCCATGTGTGCTAGAGAAAAGGTTATAAGTTAGCTAATGGTCTCAGACATCATGGCATTACACCGATAGAACTTACCACGCTCCAGACCAAGACCGGCCTCAAGCAATGAGATGAGCTCGTCGAAGTAACCGTTACGCTCGTATTGCTGGACAAGATCTTGCAGCTCCTCTGCGTGAATGATCAGGTTCAGACCGCAGATCTGTGCAAGACGGAACTCCTTCTTGGCAACGCAAGCCTCGTTGACCTGCTTCCACACCTTGATGCTGTTTGCCTTACGGGCGCACTCGACAGCAGCTTGGTAGTCCTCGAGGTGGACGAGAGTGGTGGCAAGCTTAG
Source organism: Cladosporium sp. MBC 237 (assembly GCA_030772445.1). Lineage (NCBI taxonomy): Eukaryota > Fungi > Ascomycota > Dothideomycetes > Cladosporiales > Cladosporiaceae > Cladosporium > Cladosporium sp. MBC 237. The sequence continues at coordinate 72,646 of JAPHCH010000050.1, forward strand.
CCCAGTTGGAGATAGAGGTGAAGAAGATCTTGGCGGCCTCGTGGTAGCCCTCCTCATAGGCTTTGTCACCAGACTCCTCGACGTTGGCGACGTTGGCGCCACGGAGGAATTCCTCCAGCTCAGGCAACTGGTTGGTGCGGGCAAAGCAGAATGCGAGAGCAGTGTCAATTGGGGGCTCGCGGAGAGTCTTGCGAGCCATGCGAAGGAACTTGATGAGGTCCTCATCCTTGCCGGCATGAGTGGCAGTCTCAATGACCTCGTTGTAGTTCGAAGGGTCCTGGGCCTTGATATAAGACTCAACGGAGTCGGTGATGCGAAGACCGTCAAGCTGTGCCTTAGCCACCTTGCTCCAAACCTCAGGAAGATCAACCTGGTCAGCGTACTCCTGCGCACGGTCAATGCTGACAACGTGGTCCACAAGGACGTTGGTAGCCTCCGCGTGGTTGTTGTCCTTCTTGTAGATCAGGAAAGCCTCCTCGTACATGCCAACCTCGATACACTGCTGAGCAATGTCCTCAGCACTGTACGCGTCGAGCTGCTGAATGTAGTTGGCAACACGGCCACGGTCAGACTTGGCAGCGGTCAACATAAGGAGGTTCTGGAGGTTGGAGTTGTCGCTGAAGGTAGTGGGCTCCAGGATGATCTTCTCCAAAAGCTCGATGAGCTCCACGGGCATGTCAGCATCAATGAAAGACTTGACGGCGATGGAAACACGCTCGGGGTCGTTGCTCTCGGGGACTGCGGTGGAGATGACCTGGTCGACAAGCGAACGTCTGTGGATGTTGTTCTCGGAGAGCACGTAGGACCAGATCTCAGGGTCAGCACGCTCGATGAGGTACCGGGCCTGAGCACGGAACATGGAGTTCTCGTTGGTGATGCTGATCAGCTCAAGGTCATTCTGACCTTTGCTGTACGCAATGAAGGCCAGGTTGGGGTCACGCTTCTCGCAGTACTTGCCGACAGTGAGAGTGTCGTACATGTTGTTCTCCTTGAGGAACTTCTCGGGGTCATTGTTGGAGTCAATGTAGATCTTCGCAAGTGCGTTGAAGACAGCTTGTTGCTGGTTGCCAGAGGCCAGAGTAGCCTCAAGGAAAGGCAAGAGGAGCTTCAGGCGGTTGCGAGACTCAACTTCCTGGACAAGCTCGTCGATGGGGATGCTCATAGGAGACACGGAGCTGAGCAGACCCTTGATGATGTTCTCATCACAATCGACATCGAGAAGACCACCAATGACGCCAGGAGTACGGGCCGGGTTGACGCGCTGGACGTAAACCTCGATGGATTTGAACTGCTGAGCCTTGTAAAGGTAGAGAACCAAATCGTGAACGAAGTTGAAGCGGTCGCAAATTATGATCAACGGCAGCTGCTCGGTCAAGTTGGCCTCCTTCAAGAAGTTCTTCACCTTCTCAGGGTTGAGTGAATTGGACTCGCGGCAGATACGCTCAACTTCCTGGAGCTGACCCATCTTGGTGGCGGCCTCAATGTACTTGAAGGTGACATCCTCGTCCTCAGTGATGTTGACAATGCCACCGAGGTAGAAGTAAAGGCCCTCAGCGGTGCGGTACTTCTCAAGGAGGTCAATGATCTTGGTAGGACCAAACAGATCAGAGTACTTCTTGGAGATGTTGATGACAGCCTGGAGGTTCTGGCGAATGTTGACCTTGAGCATTTCGTCGAGACACTCAAGGGCAAGCTCGACGGTGAGACGGCCAAAGTAGTTCAGCAGGAACTCTTCGGGAATCTTGTCGGTCTGGACAATGCATCTCTTAATAGCAGCAGGGTCCTCGTAGTGCTCGAGAGCCCTAGTCAGGAGACCGGCGTTCTCGCAAAGCTGTGCAACGCGAGGCTTGTCGTAGTGAGAGAACATCTCGTTGCCAAGGATAGCGTCAGCGACCTGGGGAGCGTTCATCAAGTTCATCTCCAAAAGTCTGGTCTGGAGGTGTCCCTGCTCAGGCTGGTTGGCGGACAGCACATCGAGCAGGAATGCGGTGGCCTGCTGAACCATGCCCTGAGACTGGAAGATGTCCACGGTGCGCTCCACATCGATAAGGTTGATGTCCTCCTTCGCAATGGCGGTCGCGAACTCGGCGCCCTTCTCCGGGTTGACACGGACGATGTGCTGCAAAAGACCGTTGAAATCCGGAGTGTAGCCAACGGAACGAGAGTAGGGGAGGATTTCTTCGAAGTTGCCAGACTCGGCCATGGCGGCAATGACCTTTTGAGAAGCACCAGCCTGCTGGTAGATTTGCCTCGCAAGATTAGCGTCGTGAACGCGGACAAGGTCGCCAAGCTGCTCTGAGCATGCCAGCTTAGACTCGTTCATCCACTTCTCGAGCAGGTGCTTGCGGTTCTGCTGCAGAACAGGGCGGGCAAGCTCGAGGGTCTCATGCTCGTTGAGCTTGCCCTTGTCAAGCAACATACCGAAGTACTGCAGGATGACAGAAAGCTGGCCCTGCTGCTGCGGCACAGACTTGAACTTCTCGATTGTTTGCGGGGTGCGGAGGAAGCCTTGGGGCGAGTTTGCGGCGGTCTTTGCGGCAGACTGGTAATCGCCAGAGGAGAGGAGTTGATCGAATCTCTGTTGGTAAAGCGAGTCCGCGCCAGGCAATCCAGCTCTTGAGGCAAGCTTGTATGCAAGCTCGGCGTTCTCCGGGTTCTGGAGGAGGTAGGGAATGAGAGTGGAGTCGTCCACAGAGACTGCGAGGACCTGGCCCTTGCGGTTGACGCCAACAATTCCAGAAGACTCGCTGTCGGGGGCGGTGGTGAAGATAGTGTCGCTGGAGATGCGGTTCATGAAGATGGTGGTACCAGTCTCGAGGTCGTAGAGGTGGATGAAGCCGTACTTGGTGACCAAGTAAATCACCTTGTACTTGCTCGACACCTGCATGGCGACCGGGAAGTCGTTGGCTGCCTCTTGGGGGAAGTAGATGTCCACCGCACGCTTCTGGAAGACTGGGTTCGGTGCCTGGTGGTCAACTTCCACAATGTGAAGCTTTGCGCCGGTAGCTGTGCGGTTGGCGAAGGTGAAGAGCTTGGAGTCTGCGGGCGCATCCTCCAGGCGCAAAGTACCGAAAGCTGCAGCGTGACCTTCGATGGACTGGCTGATACCGCGGTCGCGCGAGTACAGCTGCATGCTTCCGACCACACGGTTGTTCTGCTGAGAGATGCCGACTACAACCATCCACTTCTCGTCATCGGCTACGCGGTAGTTGATGATTTGGCAGCCGGCAAGGTTCTGGTTGCGGTCGAAAACCTTCTGCGGAGCAACTTGCGCAGGGTCGAAGATATTCCAGTGGAAGACGCTGGTGTCCGTGATGAGGCCAATTGAGGTTTCGCTGAACCACTTCCAGTATACCACATCCTCTGACATTGTCGCGCTCTTCAGCTTGCTCTTTTGTGCGAGATCGAAGATCTGCAGCGTCTTTCCTCCGGCCTTGAGGGCGATGACCTGCTTCGACCAGTGCATTATGGCGCTGTCGGCCTTGATGGGCCTCTTCATTACGTTGTTGCCATTCTTCAAGTCGACAATCAGCACCTCGGGAGAGGCACTGCCCTCAGCCTGCTGCCTCACGCAGACATAGTTGTCGGATTCTAATGTACATGAGTTGAAACCTATCGATGCTGGCTATTCCAGGCGTCAGCAAGTGTTTGTTTTGGGCTAGAGCCATTGGGCCTGTCGCGGCGCGGTATTCGCCCCGGCAGCAGCAAGATAGCTTACCTGAACGCCGCATGAGGTCAAAGAAACCAGTTCCGTGAACTTGATGGGGAGTTGAGAAGCCATGTTGTGGTTGTTGTGGCGCACGTGTTTGGCCTGCTTGCTACGTTTCCCCTTCTGAGAGCTCGCAGCCCTTCGCTGTGGCGGATGCGGCGCAAACCCGGAAGTCGCAAAGTGAAGGAATCAAAGGAGCGAACGGGATTCGTGACGGCGTGTAATGGGAGATGAGTTGGTGTGTGGGAGGAGGATAGGAGAGAATCCGGCGTAGGTGTATGTATGGACCAACATGGCCCGGAAGCTGACGTTGCTGGGCTTCGACCAGCAGCTGTGCCAAGCAAGCGAACGAGGGTCTGTGCGTCTAGGTGAGGTAGTCTTCACAACAGGCAGCGGTATGAGTGAATAATGTATGGACTCGGATTCAACATACCAACTCAAAATGACTATCATGATATCGTCTCATCTTTTCATGTACAATATAAGTTGAAGCTGTCTGCCAACCTTGAGACCTCTCCTCAAATGGGCTCATCCTCCCGTCTAGAACGTCTCCAGCCGAAGCATCCCATTCCAAAGCGTATGTTTACAGCGCGAAATATTCTAAATGATATACACAAATGGAATCATACATTCCCAGTATGAATTGAGCCTTCGAACGGCGTCAATAGACAGGCTCATATATGCATACATGCATATCTCCCACATGCCAACCGAGGCTTGCGAGTGAATCTCGTCTGGTCCATGATGCCACGTAAATTCATATACGCCGTACGGAGGTAGAGTACGTGTGTACATTCTAATAAATTATCGTGACAAGCACTTAGTATTGGCAATCGACAGATTCTTCTCCAAGCAGAGTAAGCCCACAAGAATAGGAGAATTCACTCCAAGTCAAATAGTTGACCTCAAGTCCTCAATCACGGTGATTCGTCAAATGCAAAACACATGCACATTCTTAGATGTTGATGACGATTATTACCGCAATCTGTGAACTGCCCCAAATCGGGCCGGGGCGGAACGTTTTCTCTATAGGAGCCGGGTAGAGGTGCATTTGGGAACGAGTCGCAAGGTAGAACCACATACATACATGCCTGATCAAGGACGCGTTGCATTATTGAACAAAGAAATGTCTCAACTTGACACAGGAGATTGATGGAAAGCCCAGAAAAGACAGTCAACCCTTTCGACCCAATATACTTCGATCATCCAGGGGTATTATTATAGCCTTCACGTGAACCGGCGGCGAACAGGGCGACGCGAGGGGAGGAGTTTGATTGGGCAGGCGGCGCTAGAGCGTGTGAACTTCTTCGCCCGCTAAAATCTTCTTGCAGATGAGATGCCCGATGACGCTTAAGGCAGGCCCCCACCAACATCTCTGATTTGGAGACTCACACATTCACACACACACTCCTTTCTCTTCCTTTTCCCACTACTCACAAAGCCCCCTGTCGTCTTCTACGAGCATCCTGTGCTTCTCTTCACTTTCGCGCCTTCGCAGCCAAACGCAGACAAAGACCGCCACACGCCTTCCCACTCGCTCGACGACCAGAAATCGGACCCCGCCGTGTGCGCCTTTGTGACTCAGCGCATCCCTCGCGACAAACAATAACAACCGACCCACAAAAAACAACCGCAATCATGGCACCCGCCGCTTGGGACGACGAGGAGTCCGGAAGCACTCCGCCCTCCTCCCCTCCTGTTGTCGCCGCCCGCCGCAACAAGTTCGACGACGAAGAGGACGACGGAGATGTCCTCGAGTCCTGGTCAGATGCCGAGGACAGCGAAGTCGAGCGCGAGAAGGCAAAGAAGGCCGAAGAGGCCAAGGCCAAGGCCGCTGCTGAGGCTGCGGCGAACAAGAAGAGCAAGGCCCAGCGCGTGGAGGAGAGGCGCCAGGAGAACATGCGCAAGAAGGCCGACCTGGACATGGAGGACAGCGATGACGATGAGACCGAGGCCGAGAAGCGCGCACGTCTTCGCGAGGAGGAGAAGGCCAGTGACCTTCGCAACGCAGAGGACATGTTCGGCAACATCGGCATCTCCAACAACCGCAGCGCACCCAAGGCTGTCACTGTGCAAGAGACCGAAGACCCCGCCTCTGCCGTTGACCTGTCCAGCCTCAAGATCTTCAAGCCCAGCACGGCGGGCGACTTCAAGAAGCTCAACGAGACTCTCACCGGCCTCCTCACTCAGCACTCCAAGAAGCCGCAATACGCCCTCTTCATGCAGGATTTCGCCAAGCAGCTTGTTAAGGACCTCAACAGCGATCAGATCCGCAAGGTTGCCACCGGTCTTTCCACCATGAGCAACGAGAAGATGAAGGAGGAGAAGGCTGCTGAGAAGGGTGGCAAGAAGACCAAGGCCGCCAAGACCAAGCCTTCAGTGGTTGCGTCCAAGGACGTCAGCTCGAGGGCTGACACCATGGCCTACGATGATGGCCTCGACGAGTAAGTTTGATCAACAATGCATTTCTCAAAAAGGACATCTCACTAACAACGCACAGTGACGACTTCATGTGAGCACCTTGCTCCTTTCCCCTCCTCGCCACATGACCTTCAACCCTTGGTCCTCCCAACGATATCCCACCAAAGCCCAAGGCGAACATGGCACCAAACCCATTTGTGAAAGACCGCAAATCGAAACCCTCCTCTCTCCATTCACACGAGAGAGCACGAACCAACATCCAGGGCTCACGACGCGGCATCAACCCTCTTACTTTGAAAGGGGGATGATTTCAACTTTTTGATCAGCATGGGGTTTTTCTAAGAGCGCGATCTTTCTCCTCACGGGCATTTTTTAATTACTGTCATCAAAAAGGGGCTGTTATGGGATTAATTGTTCTGCTGGTTTGTCTACTTGCTTGCTTTTGCTTTTGCTTTTGCTGTTGTTTTTCTGGCGGGCGCCCTGTTAATTCGATAGGAAGCCAGGCTAAGGTAGTTATTTTGAACATTTTCCAAGTCAACTTTTGAAAAAATCTCATGGAATATCACGACGCGTCTCAGGGGATGGGTGTTTTTCTTGCTCTCGTACTATGAGAACCAAGAATACATGTAAATCACCTGTCACCCGTCAACTACACGCTCGTCTACTTTGAAAATCTCCGCCAAACCAACCAGACGAAGCCCTTCTTTCGTTGTCTTCCAAAAAATTTGAAGGACTTTGACGCGTCACCTAGCTGAAAGCACCGCACATGAAGCGGCTCCCCAACCCTGCAGAAGACCCAACAAACCGAAACGGGTGAAAACTCAACAAGGGAACCCATTAATTGACCACCGAATTGTTGCTGAACCCCGATGTCTTGTGAAAGCGCACAAAACAGTAGGTACGAGAAACGTCCTTCGCAAACCCCTGATCTCCTTGAGAAGACCGTCTCTAGAAGAGAGAAAGATGAAAGGCTTAGGGCGGTTGCGATGTAAGGAGGAATGGCGATCTGGACGCGTTCCGTCTTCCCCAATTAGATTTGCTGTATGTCGTAATGATTGTTGCCTCCAGAAGCGCTGCATTGGCACGTACGCTGCGTCGCGATGTCTAGCAAGATACGTCAGGTACCGCAGGCCAGAAACCGCAAGGAACCAAACCATCACGTCGTCACATAAACATCTTCCCAACAACCAAGTAATACCGGACGGAAGCTCGTGCAAGAAAAAATGTGGCACCAATGCCGAACATCGTGCGTATGAATAAGCGCACGCGCAACGCAAGCGAAATATCGTCCTCCCAAGCAGCGAAAACATTGGGCGCCAGAGCACGCCAGCGTGCAGCATTGGCATCCCTCAACGCGGCGTCCATTGCGTGGAGAGGCTCGCGGGATTCATAGAGCATTTTCATCATGGCATCGTAGTCGCCTTTCTTCCAAGTGACAGGAAGGTATCGGTCTAACACCTCTCTAAGACGGGAGAGCTGGATACCGACGTTGCGCTTAGTTTTGATCGCCTCGAGATTGTAAAAGAGTCGGATGGTGTTTCTGTGCTTTTGGACGTCGGTTTTGGATGGGTCCGAGTTGAGGTTCTTGATTTGCATTTCTAAGAGCTTTTGCTCCCTTTCTTCTTCTGACACCTCGTTGGAATAGAGCCGCCGCATGTACGTCGAAGCGTGGGCCACCGGGAGTCTTCGCAGGGCCGTGATTCTGCTGAGGCAGAGCCCGTGGGGGCGAAGCCATGGTGCCGACATTATTCTGAGAATGTTAAGCACTCGAGAAGGTGAGGTGGTCAGGATTGGGTTTGAGGGATGGACTTTATTATTGTATAAGGTACCTCAGGTAGGATCTCTTTAGGCAACTCATCAATTGTCCGTGCGGCTTTGAGCTTCCAATGTCCCCCTTACGAAGGACCTCCCGCTTGTCCAGTCGTTGGGGAATTTTTGGATTCTTGGTAGGTAAGGTGCTCTCGAATATTACATTTCAGTCGTTCAACGAATATTACATGTGCTTGTATTTTTCTAACAACCTTGTGATTTACGACGACCTACAAGTATCGTTATGGAAACAAAATGGCTTGGACAAGTGTTACAGAGGCCCTGCATTTGTAGAGCAAGGGCATCGACGCTCAATTCAAAATCTTGAGATAATGCTAATCACATGGAAAGATCATTGATATTGTGGGAAACGTGTGTTTCATTTGTTTGCAGTAAAAAATCGAAGCAATTCAGTTCCTAACTTTATGAATGCGCTGGTTTGTACCAGCCATTGTGCTTTCCACGTCAACTTTCCACCAGGAAACGGTCCATGGTGATTCGGTGAACATTGACCGTAAAGTGCAAAAGAGTATACGCCTTCGCTGAAATCGCTATTCTTCGACGTGCAAAAGCGTCGACACCGTGCATGATACATAAAAATGACCTCAAGTCAAAGCCAATTCGAGAATTCGAGAATTCGAGAGATTTAGTCACCACCCCTATAAAGGAGATCGAGGTTTATCTGCATAATGTGAGTTAGCAAACTGCGCGCTCAAGTGCATTTCTGGCCCAGAGGTTGGCCACTTTTGCCCCAGACGTTGGTGCAACCTGCTGGAGCCTCAGGAAGTTCACTTACGCTATCTCTAGATTCGGATTCTTCGGGAGATGGGGTTGGGGCTGGCTCGGCCTCGGCCTCGGGCTGCTGAGTGGGTTTGTCAGCCAACTGGCGGTGCGATTTGAGCGAGGTAGTGATGACGATGCCGCTGGTGCCAGTGGAGGTTGCGTCAATCGCTGGAATGGGTGTAGGTTGTTCGACTGGTGACATCGACACACTGACTACGATGCCACCGCTGCCAGGGTTCGTGGTGATGGGGACGATCTTGGGGACTTCTGGGGTGATGATGATTTTAGGGTCGTCGGTACTCACAGAGGTAGGCTCGTCACGCGTGCTCAGTGATGCCGCCTCGCTGGGATCCAAAACTTTGGTAGAAGTGACGGTAGGACGGGGCTTGACTGGGCTGCCGGACTCGTCGACTGTTAGAAGCGTGGTGCTTCGTATAGTCGGACCGGGCGGCGTGATGGTCGTGACACGGGTGGTGGGCGTGTGGTTGCTTGAAGAGCTGGCTTTGATCATGCCGACGCTCTTCATGATGTCGGCAAGCTGAGAGGCGTTGACTCCGACGACTTGGGAAGATGTGCTTGTCGATGAAGTAGAGCTAGAGCTCGAGGTCGAGGTCGTAGAAGTGGTGGAAGAAGTGCTCAGAGTGGAGGATTCTACGACAGGGGCCTGAGGTGCTTGTGGCATGAAGAAGTTGGGAGAAATGTTGATGGGCTGGGCATTGCAGTCGCACCCAGACACCACGGCACTCGCGCCAGTGGAAGGCAGAAGCCTCGGGGGCATATTGTTAACCAGGCCGATCACAGTGTAGGCGAACAAAGCAGCAGTTTCGAAGAGGAAGATAGTAAGCAGGGCCCAGAACACAGCCTTTGGTATGTAGATACCGGAACGGCGGGCTGGCTGCTGCGGATAGCTCTCGAAGGCCTTTGTAGGCGTGGTTGGCAATTTGGTGTCGAAGATGGCCGAGAAGCGAGGCGGGAGTTGGTGATGGCCATCTTCTTTCATGGCCACCTTCTCGCTGAACTCGCCATCTTCGGCCATGGAAGGAGATGATGAACGGGCAGGCATCTTGCCCTTGTGGTCTTGGCTGGCAGACTGCTGGGTTTCCTCGTTCATGTTGTCGTTTACCTTGGCTTCGAAGGTCTGGCCAAAGGAGGGGATGGTGTTGAGAGAGGTAGCGCTCTTTTGACGCTGCATTTGGCTGGGTGCGCAGCATGTAAAGCCAGGCATGAAGTTTGCTGAAAGAGACCTGCTCTTTGGGGTTGTAGTTTGGGTGTTATGCCGGTCTTGCTTGCGGTGGATGAAGTGTTCGCGTATGCAAGAACGCAATTAGGATTATTTGCCAGGATAATGCGGGTGTCGCTGCGGCCAGCCGTGTTATTAAGGGTGAAAGAAATGATCAAAGAGTGTTGGCAAAGAAGGGCATTGTCCAGCAAGCCTTTAGTGAACAAAGGAGAAAGGTGAACACAATAGAGAAAGGGTGTCGTGAGAGTAGGGAAGCCACTGCGCTCACATTGACAGGTGAAGACGTTGAGGAAAGGAGAGGGTCGCCACAATAGCAGTGATTGAGCGCGTCGTGCTATTGTGGCCGTATTGACGGCCTTGGCCATGTCACAGTCACAGGCCTGGATTACCTTGAACACTCAGCGGTGCCGCCATTCACGGCTGATTCAACGTTTATGAAACCATCTTTTCCAAGTATAACAAACAAAGTGCATACGTGTATAGTAGAGAATGACTGTAGTCCAATGGATTGAACGGTGAAGTGAGGTTCTGGCGTAGGTGCGACTTCTGAAACGCTGCGGGCTTCGAAACGGACGCGACAAAGCCGCTGATTGGCTGAGGGAAGCGCAGAAGCCTTACGAAGCGCTGGCGTTGAAATGCTTTGTTCTTCTTTCGACTCCAAGGCGCTGCAACACATCAACATACGATATGGAGTCCGGAAAAGAGAACGGACTGAAAAGCTGGCGAAAGAGGCAAGCCACTCTCTACGATGCAGTTGCAGGTCGTGTTGGCTACGAGGGTTTCCTACATGTAGGCGATGAGGCGACTTCAAAATATCGCGACACTATAACCCGATCCAATGTCGCCGTGCCGCCAGAAGAGGTCCTGTTCCGGCGTAGAGGCGCCCCTGTTCGCTACGAGGAAGACGACATATACGCTGCAGACCGCCATCTGGGACCCCATCAACGTCTTCCCGATGCCGATCTCTTGAAGACGATTCATGCTTACGCAAGCGATTTCTACACGAGCACCACGTCAGACGATGGAAGACTTGACTTTAAAAGTCTTGATGAGACCGCTCTACTTGCAATGGGCATCTTGCTAGAGGAAGCGGCCGCTGAAGCAGTGGGCAAGACTGGTGATCTGGCCCTGGTGGAAGATGCCAGCGATGATGCTGAAGTCACCCCTGCATCTAGCCGTGTTAGCAATATCACGCGCAAACGAACTGTCATTGATCGGTCAAGGTCTAGAACGGTAGCTGCTTCTCGCAGTCGATCCGCAAAACGACAAAGGAGTACACGCTCAAGGTCGGTTCGCAGTACATCGGCTGGTTGATCTTTCCGGCGCCCGAACCCACGTATTTTCTGTGAATCCAGCTGTGATTCTACATTAGTACGATCACTCTGAGATATTGACAGAACGTTGTCGATGACCTGCGTTTGATCAGGCTCATCATACAGCTGCGACTTTCCGAAGGGCTTGTGCAACGCCACTTCTGCACTTGAAGCCTATTGCTTGCCCCGCTCTGTTTGTCTTTGCCGCACGCACTTTCGACAAACAGTGCATTCAAATGTCGTCCGTATTCCAACCCTCTCGTAAACACTCGTTCGACCTCGTTTTCACCGACTCAAACATCAAGCAAGTCCGGGATTCGTCTCGAAAAGATGTCGTCCTACGATGATTGCGATGGCTATGATGATGGCGGTGATTACAATGATTGCGGTGATTACGACGATGACGGCGCCTACGAGGAACACGGTCCTGACGATGGTGACGATGATGACGATGATGACTGCGATACGAATGATAACTACGACGCCCACGGCTACCAATCCGAAGACCCCTACGTCGACGATTACACCGTGGAAGAAACGCTCTCCGACACCTCGTTCCCGGGCTACACGCCCCCCAGTACATCCTACAGCAGCACGCCGTACACCAACTACCCCGGCACCCAAGGACGCTACGAGGGCAATTCATTCTCAAACGAGACCAGGGGCAATAGCCTGCCTTTCTACACCTCTCCAACCAACGAATCGCGCGACCAAGGATCCCACACCAGCGACGCCGACGACGAAAACTCACCCAGCGAAATCACCTCCACACCCACCATTTACACCCCCAACACATCCACAAACACCTCCCAATCCGGCCAAACCTACAACAAACCCTACACCATCACCGCCCACGGCATCAACTCCCAGGTATATTATCCCACAGAAACCCCATCAAATCTCTACATCCTCCTAATCACCGCAAATAGAGCAACCACTGGTGCAACCGCGACTACGGCCCAAACGTCCCAAACAAGAACTCCTACCACTACTCCAATCGCGATGGGAGCTATTACTATGCCAATTCGGATGGTGGGCACTCACTCACTCGCAAACGCCATGAGGAAGAAACACATGCTAACGAGAAACAGGCTCGACGTACTACAACAACGGTCGCGGAGGCAGTTGGTACACGCCGCCAGCGCCGTGCGAGGGGAGGAAGTGATTTCAGCAGGGTGGATAAGGGGCAATGCCTGATTGCACCTTGATTCAGCATTCCAAAGGAAAAGGAAGGAAGATGATCCACAAACATCTCCGAAGTTTCAATTGAGAATCATAAAAGTCCCACTACAAATCTTGTGCTTTTCTCACATACAATGAAATACAAGGGAAGGGGTTTATCTCTAATCCGAACGCGCGCGTGTGTACCATTAAGACTGTTTTCTGATTCCCCATTCCCTTCCACTCGTTCTATCTCCCTCTAGCCCGCGTAAAAGCGGCGCAATGAAGCGCAGCGAGGAGGGTTTTCTTCTGTTCTACATATAATATGCCGAGGAGCCCATGGCGGCCATCCGATCTCCCCTTTCTTTCCAGCGCCGCGCACGAAGAAAAGAACCCAGGCAGCGAGAAGCAAATGGGGTGGTGAATTAAAGAATTGAGGAGAAAGCTGGGGGGTGTCGAAGAAAGGGAAGGAGAAAGGGGGTATTTCGCTTGCTTTCTTTCTTTGTCCGACTCAAGGACGCCAGTACTTCCACGCATTGGGGTCGTTTCTGCCACTAACGAGATTCTCGACGCCCTCGCGGCCCTCGGCGGTTAGGAACATGTCCTCGTGGATTTCTTCGTCGTTGATGATGGCCGGGTAGAGGACGCCGACGCCGTCGCCGCCGAGGGTCGTCTCGTATCTCTCGAAACCCTCTTTCTCGAGCTTTTCTTGCAAGTCTTCCATGGGAGAACGGTCTGCGTGCAGGGGCTCGTGCGCTGCCTCACCGTTCAGCTGTGCCACGTCGCCTTGAGGCTCTTTGGGCTTCAGGAGTGTGATGGCGCAGCCGCCGCCGCCAGCGCCGGTCAGCTTTGTCCAGCCTACACCGGCTTCGTCGACGAGGTAGCGCAGGCGTTCGAGTTTGGGGTGTGAGACGCCGAGGGCGGTGAGAATGCCGTGGTTAACGTCCATCAGTTCGCCCAGGTAGGCGATGCATTCTGGGTTGCTGGGATCGAAATTCTCGCTTGAAATGCAGTCGTGCACGCTGCGGGTGATGGCATCGATGCTGTCTAGGAGGTGGTCTGCGACGGCAGGGTGACGCTTCTTGAGGAGAGCGACTTTGGCGACTTCGGCGGCGGTTGATTTGGGTTGGAGGGTGTTGACGAGGAGGAGAGGGAGTTCGGGGAAGTCGCGCAGGACCTTCACCATGGGTGGTTTGCTGTAGTCTTTGCGCTGGAAGAGCACGGCGCGGCCGTTGGTTGCGACGGTGTTGTCGACGCCGCTGGGGGTGCCGTGGATGGCGAGTTCGCCGACAAAGGCCCACCTGTTGATACGCTCGAGTTGTTCCTCTGCCTCGTGGCTCATCTGGTCTGGGTGAGGACCCGAGAGGGCACGGGACTGAACCAGCAGAGCCGCAGAAATGCAGACGCTGATACTCGCGCTGCTGCCCAGGCCTGCTGCAATGGGAATTGCGGATCGCAGAGCGTACACGCATGCAGGCGAGTTCTCCGAACCGAGCGAGAGGAACAGGTAGAGGAACGAAGATGCCGCAGACATGTGTACCTTCCTTGCTTCTGGTTTTGCATCCGGGCTCACGTTGGCAATGTGCGGCTGCATGGCCTCAACCAGTTCCTCGTCCAAGCTCGTGACCATATCATAGTATCTCTTCTTCTTCGAAGGGTGCGAGAAGGCCTTCCAGGGCAGCTCATTGATATTCCAGGTGTGGTCAAGGCCAATGTCGGAGAACTTGAGACTGACTGTGCGTTTCGACTTGCTCAAGGTGGTGACGAGGAGGTATGATCTGAGGGAAATGGCGGCGGCGATGGCCGCCTTGCCGTGCACAACGGCATGTTCGCCATAGACAATGGTCTTGCCCGGCGCGGAGACGATGAAGGGCGGCGCCAGCGGGTTGGAGAGCTTGCGGTCGTGCATGGGTATTCGCTTGTGGCCGTTGGAGGTGGCTGTAGGATGGACTCCGTTGGTCGGAGGAACCACTGTGACATGTTTTGACTGAGGTCGCGCGGCGTGTCCGTTCGTTTCTACCTCGTGGTGGACGCCATTAACTTGCGGGGCGGCGCCATTGGAGGCGTATGACCCGTTCATCGCGTGCCCGCTGTGCCTTTTTTTGCTGGTGCTCCTGAACTTTATTGGTGTGTTGTGTTGTGTTGAGAGTGACTCGATTTGTCGTTGCTCAGGGGCAGATTCGTCGTTGCGGGTATAGTTGTTGAGGTATGTCGTTCTTCCTAATATTTCTGGCCTCCTGGAGTGGTAACGTTGTTTCGTTGGTCAAGGCAGGTTGGGCACTCGGAGGCATTCATATGGTTCGATTTCTCAGGTACCACTATGGCCTTAATATCATGCGAGAGGGCCTGAGCGTCCTGGGGTAGACTTGCCCTTGCAGCAGGGGCATTCTTAGGCAAGCGAGACTCAGCCGCAGACGATTCGTCAATTTCGTTGAAACCTTGCCAGCCCCAAGAACTTTGGGGAGGCGACACAAGGGCAAAGAGCCTTTCTTCGCCGTACGGCATTCTCAGAAACAACATGATTGTGAATTTGAATATTGCACTCTTGAATTGATCGTTTCCAACAAGTTTTGTACCAATTACTACTCTGTCAAGTCTTTATCGGGCAATTCGAGGTTTTGACAACAATACTAAGCACGCCGAAAACAGCGACTTGACCAGGCACAAGTAGCGCTTCTCAAACACTTTGTCAAGTCCACTTCAAAGAACTAGGTATCACAGGGGTATCATTCGCGTATTTTATCTGTTCGGATCTTCTAGACCATGCTCATTTCGTGGCGTCAGTGCCAACAACATGACGCCAGATGAACTCGTCAATGTGGTTGAAATAGCCAGCCTCGGCTACAGTGCTATTGTGATCACCGTATGGCAATTCCTTCCATACCACCGTCTTGGATTTGCACAAACGGAAGAGCTGCTTCATATGACTTGGTCTGCCTTTTGTTAGCTGAATTCTCATTTGTGAAGATAAGGCGTTGACTCACGGAACAATCTCGTCTTGGAGCCCGCTCAAGAACAATATGGGCACTTTTGTGATCTTGGGAATCATCGCCTCACTCCTCCAGTACTCATGACAGAAAGGAGTCAACCATTTCGCCACCGGAACTGCTGATGGAATCATCTTGGCGATGCTGAGAAACGTGTTCTCCAAGACCAGGCCCTTGATGTCGCCTGCTTCCTGGTTCTTTGAGACCAAATCGATTGCAACGGCACCGCCAATGCTTTGTCCGTAGATGACGATCTTGTTGTTCTTGAGATCCTCTCTGGCGCGAATGTAGTCAAGTCCGGTCTGAGCGTCGATTACCAGCCCTGGCTCGTTCGGCGTGCCCGTAGAAAGACCGTAGCCGCGGTACTCGAGCATGAGGACCGTACAATTGATGTCGTTGGCAAGAACACGGCCAATGGGAAGACGGTGTCCAATGTTTCCAGCGTTGCCGTGGAAAGCGAGAATGGTGACAGGACGGGCTTGAGACTTGTTGGCAGGTCGTAGCAAAAAGGCGCTCAGAGTTTCGCCATCTGGTGTTGGGATGGACAATTCCTCATGGTCGTCAATGCCAAACTGGGAAGGGCGTGGTACATCTGTCCTCGCTCCTGGAGGGATGTTGCGGGGATAGATGATTTCACTGGCAATAGTGTTAATGAGCAGTCTTGCTGACAGATATAAATTTGGGCGTACTTTTGCCAGTAATAGAGTGCAGCACTCCCAAGACCAAACAGCGTCGATCCGGCGTAGAAAGGATATCTCACCCAGCCCCAGAGCGCACTCATCGTTATTTATAGTGCGTGATGAAGAGCGAGGTATGGATATGGGCGCAGGAGGCCAGTTTGTTGTGCAGGTCCCTAGAGTACATTAGATTTATCTTTACAATACCCAGCTGATACTCACTAAAGATTGTCAAAGCGCTTACTCAGGTAGAGAATGAAGTCTGATCACTTCAATACTCACTTTCAACGGCGTTTGTCGCAGTGCAAGCCGTCATTGCGCGGGTTTTGCCGCCGTCTGAAGCGCGGAAGGGAAGCTTGGGCGACGCGGACGAAGCAGCCTGGTGTCGTCGGTCAGTCTACAGCTTGCTCGTCCATCCAAACATCACGTCAACTCTCTACAAATACCACACTCACTCCACCAACCCGCATCAAAACCACCTGCCGCAGTCAAATAATCACACATAACTCATCAACCGAAACTACCGCGAACATGGTGCAGACAACGGGCATGCTCGGCGAGGGTACGGACATCCATGAGCTCATGTTGGAATGGCGGCGAAAGAGGCTAGCTGACACGCTGAACAGATGGCATCCACGTTGACATGGGTCATCTCAAGAGCGGCGAGGTCAAGTAAGTAGCATACATCATCCGAGCCTATAATGCGCATATGCTAACCACGAGATAGCCTCGGAACATCAATGTACGTTTATCGACAAGCACCATATAAATACCGCCCGCAGACACACGACGAATACTGACGAGCTCAAAGCATGGCAATCAACTTCAAGGATGGTGTCATCCTCGGCGCAGACAGCAGAACGACCACCGGCGCATACATTGCAAACAGAGTGACAGACAAGCTCACCAGAGTACACGACACTATCTGGTGCTGCAGATCAGGCTCGGCGGCAGACACACAGGCAGTTGCAGACATCGTGCAGTACCACCTGGGAATGTACGGCATCACCAATGACGAGCCGCCAACCACGCAGACCGCGGCTGCGATCTTCCAGGAGCTGTGCTACGACAACAAGGACGCGCTGAGGTAAGAAGGCCAGGTGCACACGGGCGAGGAATGCTGCTAACACGATGCGCAGCGCCGGTATCATCATCGCGGGTTGGGATCAGAGACACGGCGGTCAGGTCTACTCGATCCCTCTTGGCGGCTCATTGCACAAGCAGGCGTACTCCATCGGCGGCTCTGGCTCAACATACATTTACGGCTACTGCGATGCGAACTGGAAGGAGAACATGACCGAGGAGGAAGGTATCAAGTTCGTCAAGGGCGCGCTGGCGGAGGCGATCAAGTGGGATGGCAGCTCAGGTGGTGTGATCAGGATGGTTGTCCTGACCAAGAAGGGAGCTGTGAGGCACCTGTACCTGCCCGACAGGAACTACGAGGGTCCCGGCACCGACGCCCCTTGAAATGAAAGGTGATTGCATAAAGCCAGGTGGCATACCGAAAGCCGGGTGCTGGGGGCGTTGTTGAAGTTGACCACGACCTACTACTACTGTACCATAACCAAACACCATCATGAGCATTTTCTGGGAAGACAAGGCACTGCTCGGCTGCAGATGGCTTGAGCTGAAGGGGCCTAGCGTGGGAACGTGGCTGCTTTATTCCGGCGAGGGATTACGACAGACAGATAAATGAAGAAGAGAACGGCAAATGACCCTCTAATCAATCAATACCGTGCAAGTGCAATCAAACCCGATGTAAGGTAGACATGGTTTCATCATATGGAGCAGTAGTATACGTGAGCCATGTGTTTAGCTACCAGGTAATAACTTCACAACAAAGCCTCGTCCCACGTGCAGACTGCCTTGACGACATTCGCCATTTTTGCCGGCTCATAGCAGTGCTAGCAGCACAGTTGGGCCGGGATGTTATCGGAGAACGTCGACGTGCAGGATCTGGTCAAGGCGGCGCCATCTCATGTCATCGAGTAAGTTTAGCTCGCGGGCCGTGGGTTGGGTTGAAGCGCCAGTGGTCCCGCCAATCCCAACTGACATCTTTCTATGTTTCCCTCGCCCGTTCTGATATCACTCTTCCTCCCCCCGCTATACCCTTCCAGTGCCATCCTCCAATACCACTTTACCACCGACACACGCGCTGTCCAATTCGCTTTGAGTACGGCGCAGCAGAGCGGGACCGTCGCGCACTCTTTGACCGACTCCGCGCAAGCATTTGCATCTGGCATGCAGGTGAGTGATTCGTCTTTCCTTTCACCTTTGCTTGTTGTTACCTACCTCCTCTACTGGCCGCGTCTGTTTCTCGTCTCTGTCAAGCGCTGCGCGCCTGCAGACCTCCTCTCTCCATCCAACTCTTCCTGCCTTGCCTCGCCCTGCTGCAGAACACCTCACTTCCATCTGCTGGCTGCAACACTCTTTCAGCCTTCGCGTCACCCCAGCTCGGGTTGCCGCATTCACTTTTCACTCTCCTCTCTGCGGTCTCTCCCTCTCCATCTACCCTCCACTTGCCTTTTGCCGACCTAGGCCCTCCTTCGGTCCTAAGATTCTCCATTCACGCCTCACAAAAGACGCTCTCGGCTCTTTGCATTCTGCCCCACGCTCCGCTACACAGAGGGACGATTGTCACTTTCACATGCAACGCGAGTGTCACCACCTGCCTCGCCTCGCCCTTAGCGACATTGCCCGACTTCTAGGCCTCACCGTCCGACTCACCTTCGCATACCAGCATACCACGCGCAGCACTTCGTCATAACTTGCAATTACCTTGACAACATCCACTGACTCGCTTCCTCCCTGCAGAACAGCACCTTCGCTAGTAACGGCCTGTGAGCTACTATGGGCTCGGTGGTAATCGACACGGTCAACTCTTTCTTCAGCCAACCTCCCATTCACACGCACACGCACACCCAATCCGCATACTGCGACCCTGCGCCTAGACGAGCGCCCAATCCATCTACCAGTCCGAACCCTCCTCAGCGAAGCCGGACGCCCTCCCGGACTACCGCGTCGTCCATGTCACAGAGAACGCCGAGCGCATCTGCCTCACAGCATTTGCACCAGAACGATGCTGCCTCAACACACTCGCATGAGAGCAGTGCAGCAAAGCCGCCCCCGAGCCCTGGTTTAGGCGCGAGGACGGCACCACCTGGCGATGCGCCAGCGCCAGCGTCAGCTCCGGTCGCGCAGCCCAATTCCGCAGACTCAAGGCCCGCGAGAAGGAAGATCAAAGTCAGGGATCTTGAGCACATACAGAGCTTCGCGACCGAAGACATGGGCGCCTTCTCCGAAATCCGCAATCGTAGCAGGTCACGATCGCGTGGGGCAGACGAGAGCCCGCAATACGAAATCAGCGAAATGAAGGTCGAGCATATCATTGAAATGGTGGCTGGCCTGCTGACGAAAATCACGACGACCAACGACCAACAACATGAGCATTTACACCGCCAGCCGCCATCAATCGACAATGCATTACACCTCAACCCTCAAACGAGCAGCGTTGTGGCATTCCACGGAAAGAACGTTCCCAGCATAACGATCCTGAGCTACCTCACGAGAATCAACAAATACTGCCCCACGAGTTATGAAGTCTTTCTCAGCTTGTTGGTTTATTTTGACCGCATGACGGAGCGCGTGAACGCCGGACCAATGCAGAGCCTACGCGAGGCGAATGCACAAGCGTTTGAAAGGAACAAGAGCGGTCGCGATGCGAGCGATGCTTCCGATTCATCAGATGAAGATGAGAAAATGGAGGACGTCGTGAACACATCAACTCCAGGCGGACAGACTGCCACACCGCCTGCGTCTGGGGGTATGGAGAAGACTTCGCAGCCCGGCGTACCAGGTACACCTCACAGCAGACCACAGCAGCCTGAGTCTCCAGCTGAGCAACCAGCGATAGATCCTTACAACCTGTCTCATTTCTTCGTTGTGGACAGCTTCAACATCCACAGATTGGTGATTGCCGGTGTCACATGCGCCAGCAAGTTCTTCTCCGACATCTTCTATACCAATTCGAGATATGCAAAGGTATGGCGTTACACACTTCACTCTAGTTGATCACTCATTCTAACCATCTTTCAGGTCGGTGGACTACCGCTACAAGAACTCAATCACCTTGAGCTGCAATTCCTCCTCCTCAACGACTTCCGTCTGTCTGTGCCCGTCGAAGAAATCGAGGCTTATGGCACTATGCTTGTCGAATTCTACGCGCGTGAAGTGGTCGCACAGCAAAAGGCAGCCGAGGCAATGCAGGCACGCTCCCTCAGCGAGAGCTCTGAGGACAGCGTCAGCACTGTGCGCGCAGCAGGATGAACAAGTTGAGGCATAGCCATAAGACCTCTTCATGCATACCATATGCTGTTGCTGCTCCTGCGCTTGAGTGAGCCACAACTATCAGCCAACGTTGGATCGATCGAATCGACGATACCAAAAGGCACCTATATAATCATCCATACCGGAATTCCGGACAAATCCACCATGACGACGACACGACGGCATTCTGAACTCATCCATTCACCCACCCATCCGCCAGCCTTGAGACCGCAACACCAATTCATACATGCATTCAAACTCGCAAATTCCAAACCCTCTCTTCACCTACTATCTGAAGAGAGGGAGAGGGGAGAGGCACTCCTCATTTCCATCCGCATCCACACAGCCCAGTCATCGAATGACACTATAGACCCCGTTTCACACTTGCTAATCGACCGACCCCGGATCGTGTTTTCTCTTCTTCCTTCGGGTCCCTGCGCCCACCTTTCATTACGCGCTCTGCATTTTCTTCGGTTTCGCTCTCGTCTTCTATGCATTCATCGACAGTCTCT
Source organism: Cladosporium sp. MBC 237 (assembly GCA_030772445.1). Taxonomy (NCBI): domain Eukaryota; kingdom Fungi; phylum Ascomycota; class Dothideomycetes; order Cladosporiales; family Cladosporiaceae; genus Cladosporium; species Cladosporium sp. MBC 237. Next base: position 93,584 of record JAPHCH010000050.1, read on the forward strand.
GCTTTCTAATGCGAACAACCGATCATCGCGTCGTTTACGGAAATACCCACAACGTCGTCTTTTACTCTGCGTTCCTGCGGTTCTGGCGGCCCTACATATTCTCGTTTTCTGCGCCGGTTCGACTCGGACTCGATCTGACTTGGACCGACTCGGCTTCTCTGGTACCCGTTTGCTTGCCTGCCTTTTCAACACACGAAACTACTGCTGCGACACTTTCACCCGTCTGATCGCTCGGGAAACTTTAGAAGAGGGGATTCTTGCGCGTTTTGCTACATGGATCGGGGGTTTCCGTTCTGTTCCTGGTGAATTTCTTCTGTTCTTCGTTCTTTCATGCATCCGCTGCTCTTTCTCCTTGCTCCTATCAAGGGTCATTCTTGGGGGAATGAGTGTACCGGGACGCGCGTGGACGAAGAGCTGAAGCTGTTTCCTCTTTTTTCTCATCATGGTTCTTAGGTAGATCCTACCTGACCTGGCTGCGTCGCAGGGGTTCTTCAATGAAATGTTTTTTGCTATTAAACATGTGATTCGATGTGGTAATGCTTTTTTACTTGTCGTTTGATCGTACTTTGTGGTTTCTGTGTTTTGCTGCGGGCATTCCTTTGGCAAAGCGTGGAGCGGGGAGGCTTTTGGGGACCGCACCTGCGGACAACAACGGGACTTTTGGCTGGTCACGGAGAACGTGTAAGCTTTTCCGTGAGGCTTATTTGTTAGTTCATTCAGATTTAGAGATTCGGGTTATTAGGACGAAGAATAATACGCGTTTGAAGCGCTGGGAATAGACAGTGCTGTCTGCGGCGAGTAATCGCTCGAGCGTTGGCTTCGGCTGTGACGAAGCGAATGATTGCCCTCCCCGACGATCAACGCAATCAAACCAAACAAGTTGGAGCTGGCAAAATACAAGTTGCACATGTCGGAAGGATTGTTTGGCTTGTAACAAGCATCGTGGCTTGGAGAAATTCCATCCATACAGCAACAAAGGGCGGTGGCACGCTGGGGAAATACGGTACTTCCGCGTAGGCAAGAAAATCTTGGATGGAAGATCGAAAGATAACAATATGACTTACCCTACCGATGTTTCGGGTTCTCGTGGCCGTCAGGCCGACCGAAAGGACAACGAATCCCAGTCTGCTTTAGCCGCATATGCCGGGTCTAGCGCAGGCGCTAGTCATTGGAAGAAACCCTGTGCTGACAGGGCAGTGACGTCCAAAATCCCTTTTTCTGCCGACTTAGCGAGCTAGGGCCCATGATTTTTCGTGTGCTTCCTTCAGAGCAGCTGTTGGGTATTGTTACGCAAGCGTGAGGTTGATGCTGATGCGTGCCACGGGGACAGCGGACTGCTCGCCTTGTCTCCACGCCTCTCCCTGGCGTGCAGGACAGGTACGGTCTTGGTTGGCTGTGTAAGGTATCTATCCTTGGACGACGATCGTATCGTTGGCAGCGGTTCCCTTTTGCGTAGCACTCGAATGCAGACAGACTGTTCTCGAATATGAGCGTCGTTTCCCGGTGATCTGTGCCCGCCTACTAGCAACCACGCATTCCCACCCTTATACTTGAGCCCATCTCGATTCCGCGTGCCATCTTACCAACGCTCCTACGCGAAGAGTGAAAGCTTGAAAGGCTCGTGCGAATGACCTCACACTGACCGCAGCCGTTACCTACTTTTGCTGTCCATTGTCTGCTCTCACTCGCCCGCCCTCCTCAACCAGTGAACACAGACCCCTGCAAGTGACGAGTTTGTTTGCACATCCGCATGCAAACACAACCTCACCGGCTCCTCGATCGCGCCTGCCACAATTGCTTCACAGAGGTATAGGGCGCGTGCCTTCCTCTTTCGCTCACAAATCACCGCCATACAACTTTTTCGACTTTCACCTCTCACAGTCACTCACTCGCTCTTCCACCCACCTACCCACACACGCAATCACCCGCGGAGCCATTCGAGCTTCATCATCGGCATCAGACAGGCTCATCACTGCAGCTCGCTGCGCGACTGCATTGAGAATCACTCTGAAACCAACCACACCCCCGTCAAACCGCCGCAATGGCGACCACGCATTCAGCCGCACTGTAAGTTGCAAACCCTCACTGTTTATCGTTGATTTCATTGTCAGAACACGCGCTAACATCGCCTACAGCTTCCTGCCAGTCACTATTGACTTCCAGGAGACGAAACGCCCGAGTCCGCCACCGCAGACTCACAGCGGCAAGAGCTCCAACTATGACCATCCCACTCAAATGAGTTCGACCAGTCTCCTTGGTCACACTCCGCCGCGCACCCCAGGTGCCAATGACGCGGAGGAGCTCTTCGCTCAATTCGGCTCCGAGTCTCAAAAACTTCACTTCGCCACCCCGGGCAACCCTCGCTCGCTGATTCGCAGCGATGTCCATCTTCCCGACTGGGGCAAGCAAGCCATCTTCAACCAGCCCAAGTCGAGAGCCGGTCCGGTTCCTTCGGGTTCCATCCTTGACTTCGCCAAGTCTTACGATGAGATGCAGCGTCGACGCAACAAGGCATCCCCCAAATCCGGAACTCAATCTCGCGCCGGCAGCGGTGATCGCAATAGCTTTGTTCACAAGACCTGGACCGTCGAGCCTGCAGCTCAGGGCAACGGTGGTCTGACCAATGCTTCGCGTGAGGCGAGTGAAACTCAAGGCTTCGATATTACTTGGGTCGGCACGGTCGGCTTCGCCACGGATAGTATCCCCGAGTCGCTCAAGCAAGACATTGAAGACAAGCTTCACAACGATTACCAGTCTTCTGCGGTCTTTGTCAAGGACAGGGACTTCGATGGTCACTACTCTCACTTCTGCAAGACCATCTTGTGGCCCATCTTCCACTACCAGGTCCCCGATCACCCGAAGAGCAAGGCCTACGCCGATCACTCTTGGGCCTACTATGTTAGGCTCAACCAGGCTTTTGCCGACAAGATCGAGGCTACCTACAAGCGTGGTGACACCATCTGGGTCCACGACTATCATCTCCTGCTCGTGCCGGCCATGATCCGCAAGAAGATTCCCGACGCCAAGATCGGTTTCTTCCTTCACACTGCTTTCCCGTCTTCTGAGGTCTTTCGTTGTCTGGCCAAGCGTCGCGAGCTCCTTGAGGGCATGCTCGGTGCCAACCTCGTGGCTTTCCAGACCGAGGAGTACTCACAGCACTTCCTGCAGACTTGCAGTCGCATTCTCACCGTCGAGACCACTCAGGAGGGTGTTCAACTTGACGATCATTTCGTCAACGTCACTAGCTGCCCGATTGGCATCAACCTTGAGGCCACCAACGAGGCTCGCAGGGCTGAGGAAGTCTCGGAATGGATCAGAACCCTTGAGCAGAGATACAAGAACAAGCACGTGATCGTTGCGCGCGACAAGCTCGACAACATTCGCGGCGTTCGTCAGAAGCTTCTGGCGTACGAGCTCTTCCTCAACAAATTCCCGGAATGGCGCGAGAAGGTCGTCTTGATCCAGGTGGCTACCTCCACCAGCGAGCAATCAGAGCTCCTCACTACTGTTTCGGACATTGTCACTCGTATCGACTCAGTGCACTCCACCCTCGCTCACCAGCCGCTTGTCTTCCTTAAGCAAGACATTGCCTTCCCTCAGTACCTGGCCCTTCTTTCCATCGCCGACGTCATGATGATCACTTCGCTGCGTGATGGCATGAACCTCACCGCGCACGAATACATTGCATGCCAGGATGGCAATCTCGGCTCCAGCAAGAAGCACGGGCCTCTCATTCTCAGCGAGTTCACGGGCAGCGCGTCCGTGTTTAACAACCACCCGCTCATCGTCAACCCCTGGGACTACCAGCAACAGGCCAACGCGATCAAGCAGGCTCTCGAGATGTCCGACAAAGAGAAGTTCCAACGCTGGGACGGCCTTCACCATATCATTAGCCATCAGACTGGTGGAAAATGGGCCGAACAGCTTCGTGTTGGTCTCGACAAAGTCTACAACGAGCGTGGCGTTCGCGACGCTACCTCTATACCTCGTCTGTCTATCCAGCAGATCAGCGAGAAGTACAAGAACTCTGCTCATCGTATCTTTATCCTCGATTATGAGGGCACCTTGTCGCCGCACCGTACCAGCACCGGCGTTCCTCTTTCTTCTCCGCAGCGCGTTCTGGATGCTCTCAATGAGCTGCTAGTCGACTCTAAGAACGTCGTCTACGTCATGTCCGGTCGTAAGCCAGAGGCCCTCGCTGCTGACTTCCGCACCGTTCCGCAGGTGGGTTTGATCGCAGAGAACGGTTGCTTCATGCGTGAGTTCAACAGTGCGAAGAAGAACGACTGGACCATCTTCCCCAACAAGGAAGACATGGCGGAGTGGAAGTCTGCCGTCCAGGGCATTCTCAACTACTACGAAGAGCGCCTGGAGGGCAGCTACATCGAGGAGCGTCACTGCTCCATCCTCTTCCGCTTCGAAAAGGTCGAGGACAAGGACGCTGCTTCGCGTGTTGCAGGCGAGTGCTCTGACCACGTCAACGGTGCTTGCAGCAAGATGCGCGTCCGCGCTGTGCCGATTCCGAACGCCATCCTCATCGAGACCCTTGACTTCAGCAAAGACAAGGCTGCCGCTGCCGTTCTCAAAAGAGACAGCAAGGTCGTCGAGATGCTGGGCGCTTCGCCGGCGGATTTCCTCATGGTTGCTGGCGACGATCGCGAGGACGAGGCGATCTTCCGCTGGGCCAATGATATTGGCAAGTCGGGCGCTATTTCGAATGTGTTCACTGTCTCTGTCGGCAAGAGGAACACCGAGGCTGCATCCACGTTGACCCAGGGGACTACTGGTCTCCTGTCGGTTCTAGCGCGTTTGGCCAAGATCTCTAGCGACGCTGCTCCCACTGACTACTTCAACAACAAGGGCAGGGAGGGCAGGCCTTCTTCTTGAGACCTTGAACGCATTTAAATCAAGCGCCCTCGCGCGTACGCGTCAAAGCTCATCAAACTACTTCACAACAACAACGAACTATCCAGCACCTCAGATCCTAGCATTTGGGAGTTCTGCTTGTTCGTTCATTGCTTCTCTACTATGGCGTTCCGCGTTCCAACCGCATGGACAAACGGCGTTCCACCAAAACGATAACGACGGACGACTGCATTAGCTTGCATTTGCTTTTTTGCTCTTCTCTTTACTTTGCTTCTGCTTTCTGCTTGCTTTTTTCCAACCGGTGCGCAGCCCTATACCCCTCGCCGCAAGGCTTGCTTCTCTAGGCTGCGTCACCATGCTCTCTTCTTTTTACTTTTCTGGCGATGGTGTTGGGGAAATGGAATGACAAACGTCCGCGACTTTTCAGCGATGCGGACTCATCAAAATGCACTGCGAGCGTTCTGTATGTAGCTTTCTCTCTTCCTCGCTGTCTTTTCTCGTTTCGGCGAGATTGATGTGCGGGATGAATCACACCTTTGGTTTTCGAAAATTTGGTGAATGACATGCGTGATGGTGCCTTTTGTGAAATGCTTTCGTTTCTTGTTGAGGGAGTGTGAAGTCATGTAATGTTGTTACGACGGGTGAGTTTTGTCGTGTAAAACCAGCTTCGAATTGATTGATCGTGAAATTGAACGTCGAGGTGCTGAACACCACGAATTCGACGAAACACACCAGAACAATACTCCGGGGATAATTCTGCAGGCTTCTGGATAAATCGGACCAACCTTTGGTGTCGTTGCAATCAAACATCATCCAATTAGCACTTTGCCGCTTAGGGTTAGGGTTGAGGTAAGCCGAAAGGAAATTGAAGATGGACTACTTTATGTATGTGCATTACGGGTGAACACACACACACACACACACACACACACACACACACACGCTACAATAAAGATATCAGGTAAGGATTGATATTCCACGAGATCATCCACGACAGATTCAACTCCCTTGATATTGGGTCATGCAAGCATAATTCACAAATATGCTTCTCCCCCGTGATCCTTCCTCGCTCACAGGCCATCAAATTGCAGCGGGCGCATGGCCGCCATGCTGGCCGCTGCTGCTGCCATGCTGCCGTCTGCAACGGCCCGTCATGCAGGGCAACGGCTGCGATCCACATTTGCGATCTTTGGACTTCACTTCTTCGTTCTTCGTTCTTGCGTGGCTGAGACGGCGTTCTGTGTACTACAGAGTATATTGTGGTACTGTTGATGAGGACGCGACGGGGATTTTGACGATGATGCTGAGTCGTCGAGATGCCTGGACATCGACAACGAGATCCGAATCATTTCGCGCCGAGGGTTGGTCAAGACATGTTCGAGAAACCTCAAAAGGCCTAGTTGAATTGACAGAAGCATGGGGAGGATAATGATGCCACCGAAATGCGCGCCCATGGTTGCGCAACTCTATCAGGCCATGGACTGATATATGAACAATGACCATACTGACAAGGAAGCACACCTGCCATCGAGATAGCTCGAAGTCTCTCTAGTGTATCTCGACAGAAGTACTGATGTGGTATCAAGCAGGCACAACTGTATTTACGCTGGTCTCTGGAGAACGATCACACAGTACCAGCACAAGCGTGATGAGCCACGATGCCGATGCCCTCCGCACGAAATAGAAGGTGGCGCGCGCGCAATACTACCAGACACGAATGCCATGGAAAATCTCCAGTTTGCGCGCGTGGGCCGAGCAAATACAGGAGGATTCGCTGCTCACACGGTTGCCAACAACATACCGGACACCTGCCTTCCGCCTTCCATCCGATTTACCCGGGCATTCTGCAACAACGCGCAACATGGATAGGGACGTGGAAACTCATGGAAATGCGCGATATGTTTCTCGATTACTCCCATCGCATACATTGGCCCACTGGTGGTATTGAGAGCAGCCTGGTTGCGACGCGCTGGTTGTTGACGGGCTTGAGAGGAAAATTTTCCATCATGTGGACGCAAAACCCGGCATATCATGAGACTGCGCGATATATTTCTCGATTACTCGCATCGGACTCATTGGTCCGCTCACGGCGCTGGGGACAGCCTGAGGAAAACAATCCATCACGTGGACACAAAACCCAGCATATCATGAGAATGCTCGATATATTTCTCGATTACTTGCATCGGATTCATTGGTCCGCTCACGGCGCTGGGGACGACGCGCTGGCTTGAGTGGGGACGCAACATCAAAACAACCAACACAATTGAAACTGATAGTCAGCACTCCTCGCCCTGCTGGTATCTGCTGAGGACGCCAAGACAGCCCTGGGACTCTCATATAAAAGAACTTCTCCCTTCGCTCTCTTTCTTCTTCCTTTTCTCCTCCTCTACACATAAATCCAACAGCAGCAGCAGCAAGCAACAGCAGCAACAACAGCAGCAACAGAGCAGCAGAAGCAGCAGCACCAACAACAACAACAACAACATGTCTTGCCTTGGGTTCAGACTATTTCTGTAAGTACCATCTCCACTGTTCTTTCCTTCTGGCAAGACGCAGCTGGTGGTGGTGCTACTGGCTACCCTGGATGCATGCGCACGATGCAGCGACTGGAACCCCCAAGATCATGTCAGTACTGGAAACTACACCGCTATGCGACACTGGCAACTTCTGCCGCTTTACTGGGGCTTTACTGCTGCTTGCGATGCTACTGACTGCTGCAGTCCCATTGGGGCGAGATTGCGACCGGAGAGCTTCGCGAATTTCGAGGCCATAGACGAAACGGGATATCCGGCTTTTCTTATTTCACATCCGAATCACGCAATCCACATCTGGATCCGCTGATCACGTTTTGCGACTGGATGGAGATGTTGACTTGACAATCCTGGCTTGAGCTACAAGACTGTCAACATTTACATCTCACTGACGCTTTTGATAGCCGCTCCACCCGCAATGCCCTCTGCCGTCGATTCAATCGCGGCATGAGGGCAACGCGACGCGGTATCGATCCAAGATACCGCAGGCACGAGAGCGCGTTGAAAGAATGGGCGATTCGGTGCACGTTCCAAGAGACATAGGATGGCAACGGAACGGAGGGCCTCGAAGACATCGCCGAAGCCATCTGGGCAGTGCGATGATCTGGCGGGCCCTTACCATCGCCCACACCCTACAGCCGAACCGGGGGTGATGCCCCGGTAGCTACGGATGAGACTGGTCTTGCCGCACTGGGAGTAATGCCCCAGTGGACGTGTGCGCAGTCAAACGACCCTACCCAAGACCGGTCTTGCCGGACTGGGAGTGTTGACCCAGTCGCTGGCGCGGTCGACTAGCTCTAAGCTAGCTGAGTCCGTCAAAAGACTCAAAAAAAAAAAAAAAAACGCCAGTGAGCATCATTAGACTCCCGCGCGTCACAAAAAACCAAAAAACCCAAAAAAACCAAGACCTCTGGTTGAGCTGGTCTCCCAGAAAGTCAGCATCATGGCGCTGGGGCCTCATCAGCCCCTCGTCACAAGTCTTTGGATGAGCAACCTTCGCTTCCCACAGCAAAGCATCACGACGGTCGAGCATCATTAGACTCCCGTTACGATAAACCCATCAAAATGCGGAGAGCGTCACTAGCCTCCCGCGACCACCAAGCCGTTACAAGCAAGATCACTCTCGCTTTACGACTGAGCACCATCAGACTCCAACGTGGTGGGCAGTGCCGTAATTCCACGGTCGGCGGAGTCTGATCCTGCGCAACCCCAGCCTGCTGTCGCTTACCACCACGCTGCTTTCACCAATGCTGCTTTCGCTGAAAACAACCACTGCTTTCGCTACTCTGTTGCTTTCGCTACAGAGGGCTCGGGCAAACCTCTCTAAAAACCCTCCCTGACGATGGATCCACACCTCAGCGCGGTGTCAGGGTGAAACGCTCTCTTCGGAGGCGGCCAAGATGGATCCAAAGGTAGGTCGAGGGTTGTATCGTTCTTCCTATTGACTGCTGTGTCTTGATTGCACTAATCCCGCTGCTACTACCGCTTCTGCCTGGGAGAGCGAGGGAGAGAGAGTCACTGCTATTAAACGGCGATCTCAGGGATGGAAGAAATCATTTCTCAATAACCAGAGCAGCTGATAATTCCCGTAGCTAAGGAGCAGTAGCTCTGTGAGGCGTGGCCTTGGGTGGTCGCACATGCAGTAGTTGATAGACGGGGAAGTTGTACCAGTATTGCTCCAATTCATAACTCCATTCCCAGATGACCATCGCTCATCTGTTGGCCATACTCTCGCGTAAGCACTGTGATGTTGACAGAGCAGCCACGCACGAGTGTCCTTTTGCCTATGGCAATTCTGTGCTCTGTTAGGCACTTTTAGCTGTCCTCCCAAGATGTTGCCAGGAAAATCCGCGGTTCTAAACTTGTTACATCAATCGTAAGCTGTCACTGTGTGCTCCCCTCGAAGTCACGGCTCACGGCTGCAAGTTTCCACGAGATTGACATCCTACTGCGTTGGTAAATTCGTTAAAATTTCATAAAAAAGGCCTACATAAAAGTGAAGAGACCTCCCCCAGCTGGTCTCCAGTCAAGAACCCTCCTAGGAGGTATCTTCAAATGCAAATGCCACCAAACCACCCCTTACGTAGAATTGGAATTATCCGCACACGACCACGAAGACGCGGGGTTGTCTCCCGAGTAGTCTGCGATGAGGCCGACGACGGCGCCGTACGTGCCGCCGACCATGCAGAAGGTTCCGGCGACGATGACGAAAACGCTCCAGCCGACCATCGAGTACCATCGCCAGTCTCGCTGCGTTTTGTCTTGCGTCCAGTTGTCGAAGAGCCACATGCAGCCCATTCTGTGAGGGGTTTTGTTAGTTTGGGATTTGGGGTTGGGGAGGTGGTGAGGTTTGGTGTGGTGCTTGGGGGAAAGGGTTTGGATATTGATCGCTGGAATTGGTGCAAGGGCTTTTCGAAGGGATGTTTTCAATCATTCATAGATAATCGGACCAAACGAATGAGGAATTAGAGGGTGACACATACTGTCGAGAAGTTAGCGATGCCTTCCAGCACCAAGTATGTTCGTAAGCCTTACCGGTTGGAAGCAAATAAGTGTTCCCAGCAGAGCGCCAATGAGCGATACCAGGCTACCAAACCTAGGCACCGCGCTCGCAATGATATACGCGACCACGACGACGCCACCCGTGCACGAAAGCCAAGTGACCCAGTGCGTGACGGTATTGGCGGTGAGATGTCTTGAACCTCGCAGAATGCGAATGAAGACGTACTTGGCGGGCATCTTTCAAAAATCCAAAAATCAGCATTCAGACCCGAAACCATCCATGCAAACTCCACAAAAAACTTACATGACAAGCAATCATCTCCGTAACCAAAAGCCCCGGCAGAGCAATTCCATAGCAAATCTTCTTAATCAAAGGCCCCGCCGAGCCCAGCGCGGGAGAAGCAACGTACGATCCACAGAAGAAATACACAACGACGCCGACGACGAGGTAGACGGTGAAAACGGTCGCTTGGCAAATCAACATGGATCGGGGGTAGTGCTTTGGGTTCTTCATTTCAGACGCGATGGGGAAAAACGCCGGCGTGCCGGAGAAAGCGAAGATGATGGTGGAGACGGCGGACATGGTTTGGGCGAAATTGGGCGTCGCGACGATTTGGTAGTCGGGGACGAAGGTGCCGGTTTGGGGAGCGGAGGCTGGGCGATCGGTGAGGCCGACGGAGATGGTCACGATGAGGACTGGGATGGGGGTTAGTTGGTGTGTTTCGTTTGGCGGTGGAGGTCAGGTGGGAGGTACGTGAGACGAGAATGCTGACTGCGCCTAGAGCTGCGAGCCAACTGATCTTTGCGAGGGTGCGGATGGAAGCGAGGCAGAAGGCTGCGCAGGCGCCTACGGCTACGAACGCTGCTGTGCATGTTGCATTCTCGGAGAGGGCGTTGAGACTGATGGAGGTGCTCAATATGCTTGAGCCTGCAACGAATACATAATCTGTTCGATCGTCTTGTTAGCGTGCTGCTGCGACAGCATGTGGATCGAACATTCGGAGTCGGACTTACAAAGGAGAAAAGCTATTCCAAAAACTTCACGTCCAGGCTTGCCAAACATGATATGACCCGAGTCATCGAGACCATACACCGTGGGATGATTCAGCTTGAAGCATCCAACGATGTAATCACTCCATGTTGTGATGATGGCCACGGCAATCAAGGTGACAACGCCTGGTATGAGACCAAGAACATCAAAAGCGCCAGGAATGGACAGAGCTCCAATACCGATTTGCGTCTTCATCATAATGACGGCCGTGCCTATCCAGCCGACCTAAAGGAGTCCGGTCAACGGTCGAAACGCATACCATTCGCATCAGCGGACTCACATTACGGTAGTTTGGACCCCCCTCTTCGATCTCGCCAAAGACCGGGTCCACGATGGTGACTTTCCTCCCCAGCTGGAGACTCTCAACGTCGCCTTCTTTGTCGGGGTGAATGGCATCATCGTTCTGGTCGTCGCCGGGGGTCTCATGCTTGGGGTCCTTGCCAGGCAAAGTCGCAACATCTCGCGTCTGCTGCATGTGGCTCGGCTCGTTGTTGGTAGTGGTCATGTTGATGCAAGCAATAGTAATCAGGAATCTTTCACAGTAGTGTTTAACATGAATGTGGAATACAATGTCGAATCAAGGGCAAAACTTCGCATTGCCAGTAATAGGTAGTTGGGAGGTCAGGGAAGCGCGAGAAAGGCGTTTAGAGACCCTCAACCCCGGGTCCTCTTTCATCGTATCAACTCGTCCGCTAATCCAATGACGAACGAATAGTGCACCTTTTCGCGGAATGTGGGCATGTTTCGCGATATGTGGAACTCGTTCTGACCGAATCCCATCTCAATGGTCTGTGATTCGTCGTGCCTCGCGGTAGATATGCCGGGCGGGCTGATTTTCGTACAGAGGTAGGGCCATCTTCACTAACAGAGACAGGACCCAAGGGGGGGAATTGTTTGCTGTGCAAGGAAAATCGGTGTCGATCTCCATAATTCCCCCATCGGGCTCCGCGGCATCGCACGATCCGCTCTAGGGTTCATGCGCGGCCCTTTTCACTGCAACCACCCATCGCATACCTACTAGTTTGTTCCACGTTTGCCAACTCTCTCCATATGCCTCTCCATATTTCTCCATCTTCTCTCCACAGTCACACGCGGGGTTGCCGAGGGTATTATTCATGGTTCGCCGACTCGTGGGATTTCCTGACCATGCTGACACAGCCGGCGTCTGCTTCTGACGTCTTAGTGCCCGTTTGCGTGTAAGTGTCGGGTGTGAAGTTGTCTTGTGAGGTCGATTTTGGCGTGGATAGTCAGAAGCCTTAGCCGGTGATCATCGCCCATCCGATTCGTCCCTGGAAGGCTTGGTCATCAAGGATTCGAATGTGGTACCCCTGTACACTGCCTAGGACGGTAGGGGAAGTCGGAGGCGCGACTTTTCATCATCGAGATCTTTCTTTGGGGTGCGCATACTGCATACACACAGCAGTTTGATTCATCTCGCTGATAGTCACTTGTCAAAGATAAGCCTCGCCGTGGTGGGTACTGGCAAAGATAGGCAGATGTGAAACCGGAGATACACCGTGAGTATTTAAGCAGTCACAGAGCCGCTAGCATCTCGTCCATGTTGATTCTTCTCCACCAAGACACGTCAGAGGGCTTTGTGAACGGTAGGCCCGGGAAGTGGCCACTCTATATGGATATTCTGCCCCCATGGGTATTCACTGCGTCGATCCCTGCTCTATCGCCAGAAACACCGACATGCTTGATTGCAGGTATTGGGGCAGTGCCTGATTGCTGACAGTCGCTCATGTGTCAGGACATCACAGTTGGTCTACGAGCGTCCTCCGCTCATCAGCATCACTTCTGCCCAGCTCCCAAGTAAACCAGAACAACATTATCGCCAAGATGAAAACCCACACCCCCCAAGAATGCCATTCTCACGCCCTCTCCAAACCCTCAGCAACATCAATAAACTCCCTAAGCCTCCCCTCCAACTCCTGCAACCTCACCCGCGGACCCGGCAAAGAACAAACCTCCCCCGTATACCTCTCCGTAAACCCCTGCTCTCCCACCTCCCCTCCCCTCCCCTCCCCCTCAACAATAGGAACCAACTTAACATGCGCCCACTCAACCTCCATGCCCTCAAAAATCAACCCAACCCTCTGCGCCCCAAAATCCGCCTCCCTGAACACCACCATAACATCCCAAACAGCCCCCATCAGCTCCCCAAAAACCCCCTCATCTAAACCCAAAACATCCGAATCGCAATACCGTCGCGGCACCAAAACCGTCTTCCCCGGCCCATTCCCATAAGGCGTCAAAAACGCTACGTGAGATTCACTCTCCCAAACGCGCCATTGCTCGATTTCGCCGCGGAGGATGCGCGCGAAGAGGTTCTGCGCTGCGAGCGGGGTGGGGGCGTGGCAGGTTTTGTTCATGGCTGTGGGTGTTCCTTTGGTCAGTTGGGTTTGAATCTTGGTGAGGAGTTCATTGGAGGATTTGGGGCCGCTTTGGGAGGATATGTAGCCTGGATAGGTTGCGTGGTAGGTTGTTTGGGGGCTTGTCATGGGTTTCCATTCGGGGCTGAGGCCGTGGAGGGGGATGAGGCGGATTTCGGAGTTGGATGTTGTGACCAGGGCGACTCTTTGGACTTTGGTTGCTTTTTTGACGATGGAGGAGGCATGTTTTGTGGAGAGGAGGACGTTGATGAAGTGAGATTTGGACAGTTGGCTTAGAGGTCCGGCTTTGATGTGGATGATTGTGTCTCCTGGCGTGGATGGTCGGGTTGATAGGAAGGCGATGATGTTGGCGTCTTCGAAGAATGCTGCATTGCTGTCGTGAGGCATTGGGTTTTCCGAGGATGAAGACATTTCTATGTGATACCGGAGTCAGGCTGGTCCTGACGATTCCTGACGAAGCTGATGTTGATGCTATAATAAATCAGGCCAGCTGGGCGTTCTGGTACGGTAGGTATTGTTGCAGTCGTTGACGACACAATCCACCCTCACCCTCACGGCCGATGTGATGAGTCACTAGAGATCGAAGGTGAATTGCCTGTCAAGTCCAGAACCTCCTCATGTGTTCAGCCGCTTCTGTTCGTGAACAACCTTCGAGAAGAAGTGTTGCTGATTCTCAGCACAGATAACCCCAGGCGTCGTACTTGGTACCTTAATGATACCATTTCATCGCAGCCCTGAGTGACTCCCAGATAGAATCCCATAAATCTCTATCCAGCCATCAATAACGAATAGCTCCATCCATTACTAACTCCTCAAGCCCCTCCAAAATTCCAAACCCCCCAAACCTCACCATCACTACCGAACAACGTCCCAACATCATTGGCTACGCTTTCCGCCCGATGCCTCAGAGCTAATAGATTAGTAATATAAACAACGCAAAAATGAATTTGCCACACACCTCGGCTCAATGGTCTAGTCGTATGATTGTCGCTTTGGGTACTTCGCTATCTCACTTGTGACAGGTCCCGGGTTCAAATCCCGGTTGAGCCCCGTATTCTTTTGCCCTTCTTTTGCTCTCCACACCTCCTCCAACATCTCCTAAGCCGTGATTTGCCTCTGATGCTGCTCAGAGCATTCTGTCTCATGAAAGTGTGATCTTTCGGTCGGGTTGTACGAAAAGGGCGATGAGGTCTCGAAGACTTGGATGTGCGGAACAGGTAGCTCAACATGGTATTTGACCTGGGAAAAGAGTACCGATGTTCTCTTCCATAGAAGATATGTATATGTATATGTACAAGTAATCTTTTGCTCCGCGAGCTAAACTTACAAAAACTCTCCATTCCTGGATCACACGTCCTCTAACTAACAAGCAGAATCACCGTCCCCAACTGCCTCCTGATATCCGCATTGTCGACATCATGCGTATCCTCCACCTCACCCCACTGCTCAGTCTGATGCAAGACCTCCAAACTCGCCGCCTCAGTCGCAGCCTCGATCCCAAACCTCTCAGCGCCAGCCACGCTCGCGGTCTTCGCGCCGTTGAACTCCGCGCTCCACTCGGCCACCATCCTGACGGCCACGAGGAGGGACTTGGTCGCGAGGATTCCACGCTCCAGACCCGCGAGCTCGAAAGCGGGCAAGCGCTGGACCCAGCTTTGGATCACTTCGCGTGTTTCCTGCGGTTGCTTTTGGGGCACGATGCTGTCGGGCGCGAGGATGGGGTTGATGTCGACGCCGGGGAAGACGTGGGTTTTGAGGTAGGCGATGATGGGCTCTGCGACTTCGCGCTGGCGCTGGCGCAGAGGTTTGCGCGTCTCGTTGGCCGGGTCGTGGAGGTTCTTCTCCGGCGCCCAGCAGAGGAGAGTGTCGGTTCCCAAGTAGCGCATGGCCATTGTGACGATGCTGGCGCGGATGTCTGGGTCGCCGGAGGCATCAGCGGCGGCAATGTCCATGGCGCGAGAGGCGCTGGAGGTCAGGGGGACGTAGTGTTGCTTCAGCGCTTGCTTGGCGGAGACGAGTTGGTCCCATTCTAGGGCGATGCCGGAGGCGAGGGCGCGCTTGGAGTGCGGGAGGACGAGGGAGTCTTTGTTTGCGGTGCGGACGGGGCGGGCGTCGAGGAAGACTTGCAGGCCTTCGGGGGATTCTTTCACCTGGCTGTTCTTCCAGAAGCGCTTTTGCAGGACCGATGTGGGTTTGGCTGGGTTCGGGCGGGCGTTTTGGTTTTGGATGTAGGCTTCGGCTTGTTGGCGTTTGCGGTCGACGCGGTCTTGGGCTTCGGAGGCTTGTTGTTGGGGAGGTTGGGGAGGAGGGCCGGGGACGGTGGGGTGAGGGAGGGGTGTGGCGGAGTTGGGAGAGGAGGAGGAGATGGTTCTTGACTGCGTGCTCGATGTGGACGACTTGGCGGCGGCGGCGTAGAGGGAGGATGATGCCAGGCGGGTGGTGCGGCGCGCACTCAGTGAAGAGGCGGCCGTGGATGGCGATGGCAGTGCTGCCAGCAGCCGTGATGAGCGATCCATGGTGTTGGGGGTGTGTGGATGTTGTTGTGAATGAAGGAACGGGAAGAATTGATTGGTAAGGTAGGTAGGCAGTAATTGTTAATGAATTGGATTAACTAACTAACTGAATGCAGCGGAGATCTCTCCCCCGAGCCGAGCCCTGTCTCTCTCTTAGTCTCTCTCTCTTCAGGGCCGAGTTCGGATGACATACTCCAAGCCATTGCGCCAACGGCCATGATTTACCTTACCTTACATACCTAACCATAACCAACCAATAAATCTCCCAATCCTTCCTCATAGCACGCAATCTGTGCAGCAACCCCACTCTCCTCTCCCTCCTCTCCTCATCCTCTCCTTCTATCACCCTCCAAATGTTCGCCCGCAATGCCCTGAGGGCGGTCTCCAAACCCGCCTTCACCACCAAGTCCCTCCGCACCCTCACCACCTCCTCCACAACCTCAGACAACATGAACCCTCACGGTGTTGAGATCTCCAAGGCCCAGCGCATTGCCCAAGACGGTTTCGTCTCTGGTATGAATCCATTTCTCCAACCCACCTAACCATCTTTTCCCTCCAACAGAACAAAACCGCTAACACCAACCCTCCCAGCAATCGGCAACACGCCCCTCATCCGCCTCAAACAACTCTCCCAAGAAACCGGTTGCGAAATCCTCGGCAAAGCCGAATTCCAAAACCCAGGCGGCAGCGTCAAAGACCGCGCCGCCCTCTACGTCGTCGAAGACGCCGAAAAGCGCGGCCTCCTCCAACCCGGCGGCACCGTCGTCGAAGGCACCGCGGGCAACACGGGCATCGGCCTCGCCCATGTTTGCCGCAGCAAAGGCTACAACCTCGTAATCTACATGCCCAACACGCAATCGCAGGGCAAAATCGACCTCCTCCGCTTGCTAGGAGCAGACGTCCGTCCCGTCCCCGCCGTCGCCTTCGAGAACCCCGAAAACTACAACCACCAAGCCCGCCGCCACGCGGAATCCCTCTCCAACGCCGTCTGGACGAACCAGTTCGACAACACCGCCAACCGCCAGGCGCACATCGAAACGACCGGCCCGGAAATCTGGCACCAGACGGGCGGGAAACTCGACGCTTTCACCTGCGCCTCCGGCACGGCCGGCACCATCGCCGGCGTCACGCGCTACCTCAAAGACGCCTCGCAAGGCCGCGTGCAATGCTACCTCGCCGACCCGCCCGGCTCGGTGCTGTACAGCTACATTTCGTCCGGCGGGGAATTGACGGAGCGCAAAGGCGGTTCCATCACGGAGGGGATCGGGCAGGGCCGCGTGACGGACAACTTGAAACCGGACATCGAGCTTCTGGACGGCGCGCTGCACGTCCCCGACGCGGAGAGTATTGAGATGGTGTATAGGTGTTTGCACGACGAGGGGCTGTACCTCGGCGCTTCGAGTGCTTTGAATGTGGCGGCGGCGAGGGATTTGGCCGTCAAACTGGGGCCCGGGAAGACGATTGTTACGATCCTTTGTGATGGTGCGTATAGGTATGCGGACAGGTTGTTTAGCAAGAAGTGGCTTGTGAGCAAGGGCTTGCTGGATGCTGTGCCGGAGAAGTTGAGGAAGTATATTGTGCTGGAGTAAGCGGGGAGGGAGTATTTGTGTATAGAATATAGACGAATGTTTCCTTTTTGATTTGTATGAGCAAATCCTTGAAGAAAGTCCAAACGGATCATGGGATTTGGGGAACAAGTTTTCTATTGGAATTGCATTTCGCCCATGCAAGCCCGACTCATCACACCAGGACTCAGGGCCCTTGAGGGGGTGTCAACTTGGGAAAAAATCCAAGTCCAAAAAAAAAAAACACGTCTATGCGTCAGGCTAGGTATCTACAATCAAATACGAAATGAACGAAGAAAAAAAAAAAGACCCAGCTACCTTCTTCAAAACACCCAACAACCCACCACCCACAAACCCTCCTAACCAAAAAACTCCCCCTCCACCAACCCCTCCCAACTCCCATGTGAACCCCCCTCCCAAACCCTCCTCATCAACCTCCCCGCCCTCCCAACATGACAAACGCCCCACCGTCCCGCCCTAACACTGTCCAGTCTCTCGGTAAAAACTGCGCGATCCTCCGGCGTCAGCGCCTC
Organism: Cladosporium sp. MBC 237; assembly: GCA_030772445.1. Classification (NCBI taxonomy): domain Eukaryota; kingdom Fungi; phylum Ascomycota; class Dothideomycetes; order Cladosporiales; family Cladosporiaceae; genus Cladosporium; species Cladosporium sp. MBC 237. The sequence continues at coordinate 111,541 of JAPHCH010000050.1, forward strand.
ACACCCCGCGGTGAAAAGGGCGAAAAGCAAACAACTCTCCGCGGTCGAGCCGCGGCGCACTTTCTGCAGGCTGCCGATGACTTTGCGCACGGAATCTTGCACTTGCGGGTGCGCGTGCGGGAGGTTCAGGGCGCGGCGGGAGAGGTGGATCAGCCCGGCCCAGTGCGAGGCTTCGTTTGTTGCGTAGATTTCGGCGATGTCGGGGGCGGTCATTTGCGCCGTGGTGCCGGGGGAGGAAGGAGAGTCGTCTCCCTCTTCCTCTTCTTCGGGGACGTCGTCGTCTTGCGTGTGCATGCAGCCGCGGTAGACGCAGGTGGCGCTCGCGGTCAGGCGGGCCTGCAGGTCGCTTGCCTGGCGGCGCACGTGGTCGGGCGGCTGCCATTCGGGGCGGGGCTGGCGGGTGACGGGGTCGATGCGTTCCTTGTCGCATTCGGCGGCGAGCTCGGCGACGGCGGCGAGGAGGGCGATGCAGCGGCCGGAGAAGCCGAAGAAGCAGTCGATTTTGAAGATTTCGTCGTCGTCGCGGTTCACCAGCCATAGCCCGCCGCCGTCTTCCAGGTAGGCGCCGTAGAGGGGTTGGTCGTGTCTGCTGCCGCTTAGGCTGCCGAGGACGTCGAGGTAGGCGAACCAGCGGGAGAGGAAGAAGATGGCTTTGTCGCGGGCGCCGTTGGCTTTTTGGGCGAGGTGGTGGAGGCCACCGGTGGCGACGATTAGTTGGCGCGCGACGTGGAGGTGGTTTTGCCAGGAGATGGGCACGGCGAAGGTGTCCGGGGAGATGATTTCGAGGGACGCGAGCATGATTGCTGTTGCGAGGGGGGCGAGGGAGGAGGGGTCGGCGGGGTCGGAGACCACTTGGGAGGTGGGCTCGTTGAGGGCTTGTCGGAGGGCGGGGAGAACGTCGGACATCCAGTCGGCGATGCGGTTGGCGGGTTCTGCGTGGCCGAGGAGGCGGGCTCGGTGCGAGGCTGAGAAGGCGAGCATGAGGTGGAGGAGGTGGTTGTTGCGGACTGCCATTTGGGGGAGGACGCCTCGGAGCGGGTTCTCGGGGCAATCGTGAGGGACCATTATTCGTGCTGTGTGGTTCAAAAAGTGGTGGAAGTAGAGCAGGTTGATGGGATTGTTGGTCAGGTCTCTAGGTAGGGGCTCCAGGGATCGCGGGATCTTGATGGGGACTGGTTGAGCGTAGTAGCCACCAGGCTCAAATGCCATCTGCTTGGGATCGATTTCTCCGCTTGAAGTGCTGACATCTGAGACGGCACCGCTTGTTCTTCGCATATCTGGCGAGCGTGGTCCGATTGCTGCCATGTCGTTGTTTCGGGGTATGTCGAAGTCTGGCAAGCCGTGATCATAGCCATATGTTCGGTTGCCATGGCTTTCCGTGCTTGATCTCGTGTGATCGGTAATATCGGATGGGTCGGAAAGGAGAGACTTGACTGAAAGTCTCCGCAAGTCTGCCTGGTCTGGAGCAGTGGATGCATGTGCAGGCGCTGGAGCAGGACCAGGGTATGGAGATCCGGAGTGCACGCTCGATCCTGGTGTGGCTGGAGTGTTCACGATGCTGTTGATGCTGTGAGGGGTGAAGTAGTTGGAGCCAGGCGTGTGGTCGGATTGTGCTGGATATTGAGGGATGGCGAAGATGGGGCTGGGATGCTGGTTCATAACAGGACTAGCCCTTGGACTTAATCTGGCTCGCTTCGCACGGTGCTGAGGTGACCAACTGAACTCATTGGGAGCAGATGTCGGTGGCGATCGTTCTGCCGGGCCAGGCTCTAGGATGGTGTTGAAATGCGACAAAGATGGCAGGTGGTTGCCACTATGTGAGCGGTGTTGAGCGTGGCCTGGCACAGGGCGAGACGCATGTTCTTGCGGCTGCTGATACTGAAATTGCTGGGGCTGATGGGCAAAGCGTAATCTTGGATCTAACTGCGCGCCGGCAGCATCTCCTCCAGGCGTCACATCAGGTGTTGGTGGTAAAGACCGACTCCCGTTCGTACTAGGAGGGCGCTGAGTCGCAATGCGCTGAGCAGAGAAGACATGCTCATGCCCAGCAGCAGCCGGAGAGGTCGAGACGGCAGCAGCAGCAGGATTTGGCGTGGCGACGAAAGTGAAGCCACCCGAGTCTGCACCATTCGCATCTTTGTCCTTGCGCGAGCGGCCATTCCAGTTCAGACGGATGGAGTAATCGCACGTCTCTCCCGCCTTGACACAATTCTGACACGCCGGCTTCTCCTCGCCGCACTTGACCTTGCGCGCCTTGCAAGGCCAACAACCAGTGCGACTTCGTTTCTTGGGCTCTCCAGCGCCTTCTTTCTTAGGTCGCGGCATGGCGAGGTCTCTCTTCCACGCGCGCGCGCGCAACCCTCTCTCCCTCGGCTATAGCGTGCACCGAGCTCTTTTCCGGATGGTGTTTGTCGGGTTGGACGATGCAGTGGTCTGACGAGGTATGCAGGATTCGCTTGCTTCCAGAATGTCGGGACGAGGCCTCGCCTGCGCCTGAGGCGGGGATTGTGTTCACGACGGCATTGCGCAGCAGCAGTAGCAGCAGCAAGAGTTCAAAGCGTTTCGCTTATCTCTGACCCTTCACCGGGCCTTTTTGTCACAAGTGGATCAGGAGAGATTACCGGACCGACACAGTGCGGAGGAGTGTGGAGATGTGGGGAGAGCAAGTCGGTCCGTGGATGTGTTGAGAGATGTTGAAGAGGATGATTATTGCGTGATGGAAGATTCTCTAACAGGTGAAATGGTCGAATAACTTGTCTCTTGGACTTGAGTCTGGCGGGATGTCATGACAAGACCTGATTCTCATCAAAAAGAGATAAATATGTCAAGACATTATTATGGGCTCTACCACCAATATCCAGGGCACAGCTGCAGGGCTCCGGCAAGGGAGATCACTTGGCTACTGTACATGATAGGCTACTTCGGCCATTTTCTTTTCTTTCTCTCTTCATAAATATTCTGCCTCACTGCATATAATCACATACAACCAGTGATTGTAAGTGAAGAAAACATCACCAACCTAAATAGCCGACTCATCCGGCCAGTCGGTGCAGCTGTCCTCGCACTGTGCTCTCTTCACCACCGAGAAAGTGGAGCCAAGCCTCCAATCGCTGACGTCTGATCCCTCGCAAACCTGATGTCACGCCTTCCGCTTTCTTCCTCCAAATATCAATTGTTTGTGAATTATTTGGCTTGATATTTTTATCCTCAATCTCTAACCTCACTCTCTGTTCAGACCTTTCTCTAATCTACCCTCTCTGTCTGAACAAAATGTCATCCTCCGATCTAGCTCAAGAGCTAATCCAACGGCATCCTCTCCAACGCATGGAATCGCCGTCTAGAGGAGCCAGTGCCTTGCTACATGTAAGAACCAAGAGAAATCCACACAGCAGCTGCAAACCTGCCAATACCACCCAAAACCCTCACTAACACCTCCCCTAAGATCCTCGGCCTATCCTCCTTCGCCTACTCCTTCCGCTACCTCGTCCTCCACCCAAACCCAATGTACGTCCCCAACCACACACACACAACATCAACCCACCACCAACCCATCCCACTCAACCTCACACCCGCTAATCACAAACAAACAGCAACGACTCCTACGGCTGGCACTTCCAATACCTAACCATCATCGGCCTAGCCCTCTCAACCGCCACATTCGCCTTCGGCCTCCTGGCAGACCTAACTCTCAGCCGGCGCCTGTTCGCCATCAAAAACGCCCTGTCCGTAGCTTCTGCGCCGATTGAATGTCTCATCACCCTGCTTTATTGGGGTCTTCGCGCCGTAAGTTCTAAATCCAACGCCTCCCAAAACCAAAAAAGAAAAACAAAGCACAAAATTCTCGAACAAGAACTCCCCTCCTCTCGCCCAAAAAAGAAAGAAAAAAACGAACCCCCAACTAACAACACCCCCACCCAGATCGACACCTCCCTCGTCCTCCCCCCCTGGGCCCCCATCCTCGCCCTCCCAGACGACCTCTCCTTCCACTTCATCCCCGCCTTCACCCTCACGCTGGACCTCCTCTTCTTCTCACCCCCCTACACCATCGCCGCGCTTCCCGCCCTAGCCCTCTCAGCCTGCATAGCCTTCGGCTACTGGTTCTGGATCGAGCAGTGTTTCGCGCACAACCAGTTCTACCCGTACCCGCTCTTTGAGATTCTGAGCACGCAGGGGCGGGTGGGGTTGTTTGCTGCTAGTGCCGCTCTCATGGCCCTTGCCACTGGCGCGCTGGTGTGGGTTTATGCGGCTGTGAATGGGAGGGTTGTGCCGGGGCGGGAGAGGAGTGGGAGGGCGAAGGGGTTGTGAATGTGGAGGTGATGGGAGGGTGCGGAGGCGGTGGTTTTTTTTTTTTTGGGCTGTGGATTATTGGTTTTCCAACTTTTTGTACGTCTGTGAATTAAGGGTTCACGAGAAGCTGTGTGTAGAAACGAGTTGGTTCGAGCATTTCCAGGCACACACGCCTGGTGGAAGTTTTCCATCGAGTCTCTGAGGTTCAGAAACCAATCTTCCTTACCTTACCCTCACCTTTTTTCACCACACCCATGCACTCTCGTCCAGAACACTGCCAGATTCGGGAGAGAACGCAAGGAAGAGAGGGTTTAGACCCCATCTAGAGGACGAATCAAGTGTCATAAAAGTTCATTCGTTCATTTCATTTCGTATCTCGAGAAAAGAATCTCAAAGCAAGCACGGACGGACAGACAGACAGATCTCCATTCTGGCATGCTGCTGCAGTGGTAAAACAGTCGAAACCGAAAAAAGCAAGTAAAAAAACACTCATCGCAGAATGCTCGCTTTCTCCCAAAAGCATCCATCAATCCATCTCACATCAACATGCTCGCGACAATCCTCCAACATTTCCATTTAATTCCTCTTCCTTCTTCTTGTAGTGCTTCCTTCCCTTCGAGGCCTCGGACTCGCATCGATCGCCCGAAAAACATTCCTTCGCGCCTGCTCTTGGTATCCTCCTGCAACGTTGAGAAACGAACGAGTGGGGTAATAACCATGCTTCTTGCAAAACCGAAAACAAGAACTAATGAAAAAGGAATTCCCGAAAAATTGCACCAACATTCCTTTGGTGCGTCCCGTAGTCGTGATGAAAAACTTCGTGCCTTTGTGCTGTTTGCTGTGAAAAAGAATCCGAAGAGGGAAAGAAGGAGATGAACTCCAGAGAAACGAAGTGAAGAATGGGAAACTTCCACGACGGGTAAGTGGTGAAACCAGACTTTTCTCTGTTTTTCCAGACTCCTTTTTCTTTCCATTTGTTCGCCGAAATAAAAAGCCAGTGAGATTGTCCGAGTTGGGCATTTACCATGAGACCGTGACTCCGTGACAAAGATCGCTGGGAATTGTAGCCAGCGAGAATTGAACAAAAAGATCGATGCTTGCAGACTCGACAAAATCCTGATCAGTCCATGTAGAAATCACCCTTCAAGATCCTCTCCTGGAAGTGATCCGGCTTCTTGCTGGCCTTTGGCTGGGCCGGCATCTCGCGGACAGGTGCCTCCATAGTGGCGACACTCTTAGCACGAGCATGATTGTTAGATCCCAATGGAAGACCGACGCCACCTCCACCAGAAGGACCAGCAATGGAGGCAGTACGTTCGGCGCGGGAACGTAGGTTCTCGGACCAGTTGAAGCCTTCGCCTGTGGCAGAAGCTATGGTCAGCCGTCTATTGCTAAACGGAATACTGAACGATTTGCGAGTGGAGGAAGAGGATGCAGAAGGGGAGGATTTGTGATGATTGTGAGGCAGCGAAGACAAACCTCGACCCTGTTTGTCGCGGGAAGAGATTGTCCCGTTGGATGATGGTACAGAAGTGGACATTTGCCGCGCATGCTGTGACGAAGGTGCAGGGGGTGGAAGAGATCTACCATTTCCCGGCGGGCTTCCCTCGCCTCCTCCGCCACTGCCGCCGGTCGAGGATCTGATATCACGCATGGCACGGGCACCAAAGCTCATACGACGGGCAAAGGGGGTGGTGGGTGTGTTCTGGTCTTTGGCGGCGATGTCGTCCTCGATGGCGGATTCGTCAATGCTACCGCTGTTAGCAGAGCTGAAACTCTCGCGTCTGCCACGGAACGAGCCAAAAGGCGAAGTGGCGGTGGGGGATCCAGAAAGACCCAAGGTGGTCAAGGACATGCGCCTTCGCTGGGCTTGTGCGGCGGCATTTGTGATGGGACCGGGGTATTGTCCCTGCTGGGAATCTCCAGCAGAGGAAGTATTGTTATTGTTGCTTCCCGGCACGTTACGAGGGGCGGAGATTGATTGACGGCCACTACCGCCAAACATGTCGGCAATGAAAGATCCACGCCTAGTGCGTGGTGGAGACTGGGTGGTGGAAGTCGGTTCGTCGGCCATTGCGGTTACGGCCGAGCGGATAAGGGCGGATGGGAGCGGTGTTGCTTATGGGGTGCGACGGGCAAACGGATGGTTTGCGAGAAGCGAGTATTTGTTTGGGCTGATGTTGACCAGAGGCCAACAGGAGCCAGTGTGTATCTCTCGAAGTGAGAGGTTGTTGTGGTGTGCAATGGGCGTTGAATGCGAGGACGCAAGGGCCTGTGTTTCTTCGCGTGGGAAGAAAGTTCGTCGACGTCACCGAGGTGGCGGTATGCTGACAGATGGGAGGGTGTGTTGTAGGTGGGTGGGTGGGAAGATGCCGTGGACGAGTAAGAAAATATGAGTTGGTAGAAGAGTCGGTGGGTGTGAGGTGTAGTGTGGTGTGATGAGATGAGAAGGGAAAGGGGAGGAAGAGGAAGAAGAAGTGGTGGTGGTAGTAGTAGTGAGAGCCCTCTCTCACTGTCTGGAGGCGAAGGCCGATCTGTTTCCTTTATGGGCAGGCTATGCCACCTTCGCACCTTCCCGCGCGAGGCTTAATCTGCCAAGGATTGCGGGGTCGAGCTGCTGGAAGTGCTGAGGTACACGCCGCTTTATCTACACCAGACACCACCAAACAGCTCCTTTCTTTCTTTTCTCTTTGTATACATACCTGCCACATGTACCTCACTTCATCCAGTCACGTGCATCCAATAGTTGCCTGTCAGTCCCTGCTCACTCATGCACAACGGAGCAATGCGGGCATCATCATCTATCCAAGCAAAGCCGTGCAACAGAACCACTCCCCAGTGCCCCCGTCAGTCTCCACCACCTTATCTACCTTACGCACAACATCTACACCACTCTTTTCTCCACGCCCTGTGCGCGGCCTCCTCCACACCAGCACGCCAGTGCACGCACATCCCTCCCCACACTCGCTCACACTCTAGCGGCACGCAGGGTGTAACCCAGAATTCACCCGCCCGCGCACGCACGCACAATGCCAAAACGTCAGAATATCAGGCCCTTTTAGACAAACCTATTACCTTAACAACCAGCCGGCCTAGTGAGAGGGAGAGAGCGTGCTGACGAGCTTCTACCGCCTTACCTCATATCGTACCCAGGTACAGCAGTAGGCAGCTCTCTCAATCTGTCTGTCTGCAGATCCCTGGCAATACCACGGTGCCTTTCATTTGCTCACGACGGTCGCCTGATCACGTTCGAGACCCACGCAGGTACCGTCTGTCATCCCAGCCAATAATTGCTCGGAGCCAACACCTGTTTTGATGACCATGCTCGCCATGTTCGCCGGGCTCCCGCCGCATCGCTCGTCACATCCTTCCTTCCCATCTTTTTTGGGTCTCTGCTCACATCATCCTCCTCCACCAAACCCAAGATCCTTCGTCTCTTTCGGCCCGTTGTAGAAGCCCTTGTGCCGAGCCGTGACGAACTGCTTTGTGTGTCCACAGTTTCTTCCCTAGTATGTCCATTGCGTGTTGATTGTTAAAATGATGACACAAACAATAAAGTGGGATACATCGTGGAGTAATAAGCAGGTCTCTTGATGAACAAAACAGGCTTGGCAGTAATACCAGCATCGATTCTTTCAGAGCTAGCACCTGTCGACGCCATATTTCACGGGTCATGCAAGTCTTGTAAGGAATATATGCCCGCTTTCGGCTCGCAAGAGGTATAATGTTACCTCCGAAAGTACCGCCCTACCTCCCACCTCCCACCCTCCTCAAATAGGCGTTCAAATAAATAACAAGCCATGATTCTTCCACGATAATCCCACCACCCTCTCACCCCCTAACCACAGCCTTGACAACCCCACGATCACCATCATCACCAAGCCCACCTTCCCTCACCTCCGTAGCCGTCAAAAAGCTCAATCAATGAGTGAAGCGCCTCCTACGGGGTTCGTTCATGAAATTCTCCCCAGAACAATCGAAGCCGTAATACACCGTACAGCTCGTGGATCTCCTAGAGAAGTACGTTGGCACTTTCACGCCGCCGTACCATACAAACCCCGACAAGACAGGACGGGATGGGACAAGAGAAGTCGCTCGTCTCCGTGTTGGTTTCACCATGCTACACGATAGATTTCCTGTACATATGATCTGGCCATGTCTTCGCTGCCGGCCGATGGTTCTCGTTCCTGCATGCATGTATGCATCTGTCGGAGCAGTGAGATGTATTGCATGTGGCATGTAGCATGTAGCATGTAGCATGGAAGTTGAATGTTTGTTGATTTGCTGCTGGAAGCAGAGTTTTGCTCTTCCGATCCGCAAGCCCGGATAGTAGGTAGAGTAGGGTCGTCCGGAGGGTCTCTTGTTCATGAGGTACGTGTGTGCAAGACAAAAAGGCAACGAGAAGTTTTGTTGAAATGATGCTAGTTTTGAGATTTTATGTTGCTACAATTGCTTAGAGATACAGTATTGAAATAGAAATTTGACGTTCCTGACCACCATCCACTTGTCTGGTTCGCCGGTGGTTTTTGGGACTCTTACCATCTTCCACGTCCACACACGCACACGTACACACCCAGGTGCGGTAGGGCGGAAGGTCTGTGGGCTTGGCCTGCCGGCTGGGAAAGCAGGAGGCGAAGCGGGTGATTCTTCCAAGAGGATCTCCGAAGACTGAACAGACCTTCCGAACCCTCCCCACCCCAATTCTTGTTTCCACGTCTAATCTATCATGCGGTCTGCTCACGCCGATGCCTGAAAGGTCGTGCAGACCTATGAGATAGTCACGTCGCGGAAATTGACCTTCCTCGAGTCTGGCGGCGCGCGCAGCTCCACGCGGTGCCAGTCAATGGCATCCCACCAGTCACTCAAGTACTTGCGCTTGCCGGCGAGGCCAAAGTCGTAGATGTACGCGTGCTCCCAGGTGCTGACGCACAGCACGGGAGCGACGCTGGTGCCGCCGGGCGGGATTTTGGCGTTTTCCATGCCGGTCCTGCTCGAGGCGCCAAAGGCGCCGGCCGAGTTGGCGACCTGGTAGTCTCTGTAGGATTCGGGGGAGGAGTTGTTGGCGTCGATGCCTTGGGCGCGGGCGCCGGCTTCGGGGAAGGGAGTGCCGGCGGCGTAGGTGGCGAGGATGCGCCAGGCGCCCTTGCTGAGGCGGCCTTGCTGGCCCTCGACGTCCTTGCACCAGACGAGCCAGACGTAGCCGGGGGCGAACATGGCGGCGGCGGTGTCGAGGAAAGTGGTGCGGAGGGTGTCGATGGAGCCGAAGGTTTCGATCAGGCTGGTCTCGAGCAGCTGGTAGCGGCTCAGAGGCATGGGCTTGGTGCTGAGGGACTGGTAGAAAAAGTGGTTGTTGAAGGCCATGCTGGCGTGGTTGAAGACGGAGGCGTTCATCGGGTCGCGCGCGTACTTGAGCACCAGGTTCTTGACATCCTGCTTCTCATCGGGCTCGCCGGCCAGCAGCTCGTCGAGCTTTTGCACCATCATCTGCTGGTAGGTTGTCCATCCCAGAGAGTAGCCGGTATTGCTGAACAGACCGGGAACACCGTGCTCGGCGAATTCTTTCTCGTGGACCAGGGAGGGAACGGGTCGGGTTGTGGGCAGGTGAACTGGGTCAACAGCGCGGCGGGCGGTGCGAGAAAAGGCGCGGTATTGTATTTGCGAGGAGACAGAGGCGCGAGTCTAGAGGGATGGAGTATGTTAGTAGATGCTTTTCTGGAGATGTAGTACGAATGGCCACCTACGCATGAAGGGCAGGTCCACTCCTTGGCGAAAGCGCCCAGAGGGCGTGCTAGTCTTCTGGTGATCATGATGGATGTGTGTAGGGCGACAATCAATGAGGGTCTTGCAATTGCCTTTGTCTCTTGTTCGCCTACCAACACAGCAGACATCGCAAATCCCCCAGTATGGAAACCCCCGAGCACCGCCGCAATTGCAGGCATGGGTTTATGTAGGCACGCTTAGGAGTATCTTTCAGCACTAACACTGACTTACAGCCGCTCGACCTCAATCCCTCCAACCACATGGCACACTTCGCCTTCGACCTAAATCACTGAAACACGGCGCCTACATCTGTTTCATACCTCTGCTGTCTTTCTCGTACGCAAGGCAGAGATACACCGCGTCCTCACCACTGCCAACTCTCGTGTCGACGCGATCAAGTCACGTTCGTTCTTACAGCGCTTGCAGTGGGCCTCTCCATCGTGATCAATGTGGCCATGCCTTGACATTCACCCGGGCATCGCCTGTAGCCAGCCAAATCGGTAGGACAATAGGACCAACCTTGGTCCACTCTGCTATTCATGTCTTGCTTTCTGGATCGATCAGTCTAACTATCTTCTCTGTCTTTGGCGTGTCTGCGACCGTCTCTGTTCTCTCACCCAAATTATTTCACTTGCTTCCCTCGCTCTTGCCTATCTGCTCACCACACACCGCTTAACATGGCCTCTATGGCGCTCGCCTTGATATTCGCTTCTCTTGCGCACTCACCAGCCTCGGCCGCAGCAGTACTCATACAAGCACCATCGCAACTCATCGCAAGAGAATCCAACATGTGTGGCGGCGACAGCTCGCTACAGCAATGCGGCTCGCATTTTCCTTCCGATTTCTGCTGCCCGGCGTCGGCGACCTGCCTTCAACTCGAAGCATCTGCTATGGCTGTCCTTTGCTGTCCTGCTGGCCAGGATTGCAAGTTCATCTCGCCCATTACTTGCGACCAGAAGGCGCAGAATGCCACGATATTCCCAGGAAACCAGCTTCATTCAGACCCCACAATGTCCCTTGATACTTGCGGAGACTCGTGTTGCCCTGTTGGAGCGACATGTCACAGCGGTGTATGTGCTGTTCAGATCGCAAGGGCCACTGCTTCCACAGAAAGTGCAACTTCGACGACCTCTTCGATCTCGTCTTCAAGTCCGGCAAATACCAGCCATACCAGTGCGACGGATTCTGCAACCACTTCTGACGAGCCGACATCGACTGCAGACATCTCTGGGGCTATGGATGGCGTCACTATAAGTGATGGGTCTACCACCAGACTCTCTTCCGAAGACTTCTCCGGCAAAAGTTTCGTCGCTGGATTCTTACCAGGAATATTACTGGGCATCATCTTCATCACTCTTCTTATGTGGTGCCTCAATCGCCGAAAGCGAAACCGCACCAACGATTATCCCGATGACAAGCATTTCTCCACAGCCGACCAGCTCACAAGCTTAAGTGCCCACCCATACCGGCTTCCAATGCACACGCGCTCAATATCTGAGCCAGTTTCCGACCCATCAAACGGCCATAGGACAGACTTTGTTCGTGGGACTCCATCTCCACCACGTGCGTCAGACCCTCACGACGCCAGCACAGGCTACATCGCCACAGCATCAGGACCCATAACACCAGCTCGTACGCCCAAAATGCGCCCTCTATTCTCACGCTCTTCGATATTCCAAACACCACCTTCCCCAAAGAACAGCAATTTCCCTTCTTACCTCAAGCGTGGAACCATCACCCACGCCTACACCATCTCACCAATCCGTGCCTTGCGCTCCAAGAAATCATCCCACTCGCTAAGGAGACAAATGACAGCAGCGTCACCATCGACAACAGCTCTCGCAAACGCCCCTCCCTCCCAAAACCCACCCCACAGAACGCGAACATCCACCAACGACAGCACAGAAACAATCAAAGTCCTCATGCCCCACATCGAACTAGAAGCCAGCACGCCCGATCAACGCAAAGCAAACAACACAACAACACACCCTCTCCCTCCCCCGCCGCAACCGACAGACCCAAACCGCCACTCCTACGGCACCTGGGCCACCATGGCCTCTTCCCCACTCATGCCCGAGCCCATCCGCGTCGCGCACCAGACTCCCACCCGCGTCCCGGCCGCTCAGGCTCGTGAAGCGGAGAAACCTCTTGGGACACCGTACAGTCCAACGCAGAGGTTTGGAAAGGGTTTAATGGTTGAGCGGGATGCTGATGCGAGGAGGCAAACGACATTTAGTGGGTTTATGGAGCGGGCGGGGATTCGGCCTGGAGCCGGTTGATGGTTTGCGGGTGAGTTGCTTTGGGGGGGTTGACTTGCTTGTCGTAGCGTTCTTAATATATTGGGTCTTAAGATTTTATCCTGGCAGATTTCCTTCTCCTTCCTTTCGTGATTCTCTCGACTTGAACTTCAATAACCAGAGAGCGTATCAAAAATGTCCGGAATTCTGCTTGATGTGGTGAAGTAAAGGCTTTTCTCCTCACTTTGACCACCTGCACGTCTCGATCTGTATCATGGCATTCTCTCTTTCTCTACATGTCCTGCGTACGGCTACTAGCATGGTAGAAACGGAAACTTTATAATACCGTTTGCGACGCCTCGGCGCTCTAGCTTATATTTGGGTATATATGGTGACGAGTGATTCTAGCACAGAGTGGAGAAAGAAAGTTGGTCCATCGGTCAACATCGCACGTATGCATGCAGTGACGCTCCCTGAATGCGCTCGTGAAGAAACTCTCGTGAAAGGCCTCGAAATTCCTTTCCAAAAAAAAAAAAAATTCGCCATGCAAAATTCGCCCCCCAATCCTCAAACCCACCTACAACCTACGCCCCCGCCGTAACCTTCAAATAAAGCTTCGAAAACCTTCCCCTAGCAGCCATGGGCAGCCTCGCCAGAAGCTCCCTGGCCCTCTCGCGATCGTACTCCAAACCCTCCCTCTGCAGAACCTCAGCAACATACGTGACGACCGTCGAAGAAGCCAGGGGCTCCCTGCGCATCAGCGCGGCGGTTTCCTTGAGGTCGAAGCCCTGGTGGTGCCAGATGTGGTAGGCGCGGAGGTGCGGCAGGGCGGTTTGCACGTTGTACGTGGCGGGGAGGCGGGAGTGCCAGTCGCGTGCCCATTTGTCGGCTGTGATTGCTTCGGGGCTGGGGAGGGTGGGGGAGCGGGAGGGAAGGGGCTGTTCGAGGGGGTCGGAGGGGAGGGTGCAGGTGTCGGAGTCGGAGTCTGAGAGGGGTTGGAGAGTAGGGTAGGTGATTTCTGGGAGGGTCGGGGAGTCGGCGTCTTGGGAGTCTAGGTAGGGGTCGTCGAAGTCTTCGGCGGCGTCGAAGAATTTGTCGTTGTCTTCGCTGTTTGCCTCGTCGTCGTCGAGTTCTTGCGCGGCTTCCGGTTCGACCGTCGGTTCGATTGGGGCTGCGGGGGCAAGCTTGATTCTCTTGGGTTTGTTTGGTACAACGATGCCTTCACCAAGGAGAACGGGCAAGCCGAGTTCGTGAAAAGAGGGTTTCGGGGGCTTTGATGGCATGGCCCTTCTTCTTTTCTCAAGTTCGTAGTATAATCTCAGACCTGCATAAGCGTCTGACGCGGCATACGCGACCTGCTGGCCATCAAGGCGTTTGGACCAGGAGCTCGTGCGCACGTCACCTTTCGCAAGAGGTAGGTGCAGAACTTGTTGAACCTGCAATGAAAGGGAAACAAGCCCCCTGTTGACTTTCTCGGGAGCAGTCTCACCGAAGTGGACCAGCTTGTACCAATGGCTCAGCTCAACGCAGCCTCGCATTTGCACACCAAAGCAGTTCCTCAGCCTGGTGGCGTCCCCGCCGATGTTCACGCCGACTTTGATGACCCCAGGGTCCTCGAGGAATGCACGTAATGATGGTGGAATGAGATCTTCAGTGGAGTCACCGCCACGAAAGACCGCGAGGTGAAACAAGGCGACTCTATCCTGCGCAGCGACTTGCATCAAGGAAACGCTGCGTTTGGCGCTCGATACGCCAGGTTTGGAGGCCATCTCCCACTCGAGGTCGAACCCTACGACCTTCTCGCCGAGGAACTTATTCAGCTGAGTCTCGGTCTGCTCGTATGTCGTGCAGTAATGGCATCTGGGGGTCTCGCCCGCAGCATTCTTGTATAGATTGTATTTCCAGAACGAAGTTGGTGAGTTTTTGGAAGAGATTAGGGCATTCCTTAAATCGCCTTGAGGAATCTCATAGTTTATGACGATCTCCTCTTCTACTTCAGCCATCGTTGTTGCAGGCTCGTTGATGTTGGTGTTTACGAACGAAGAACTTGATGTTCGCGAGAAATCCGACGCTGTTGGATCATGCGCGTGGTTCTTGGCGGCGTCATCCTCAGTAAAGCTGGGGCTTGTAGCCTCAGTGCCTCTTTCGAGAAGACCATCACCTGCAGTCTTGTCATGTGAAGGAGGCAAGTTCAATTCACCATCTTGATGAGGCGAGAGCTGCTCTTCATTTGGGGCGGAGACAGTACTGTGCGTTGGTGTGTTGCGTTCGTTCATTTCCGGCGAGGACGGAACCCACGGTTCGGCCAGATCTCCAGGTTCTTGATGCCCAAGAAACGAAGAGGATGTCCAAACAGGGCCTTCATGGAATTTTCTTCTTGCCAAAACATCGTGTGCCGCCTTCTTGGGCTCAGTTGGTGTGAACTTCAGCCCAGATGCAGTTGAATTAGCCTCTCTCACACTTCTAGGCTCATCTTTTCGGAGTGATCTTCGCACGATGAGTGTCTTGCGTTGCCTGCGGCTGATAAAGCGCTGCCTGCCATGGGTGGTCTTGGGTACCTCTATTGCCGTCGTGGATGCCGGACTATCGAGGGGAGGCTGCTCAATATGTGCGCTGTCATCAACTTTTGGACTCGGAGTTGGCGTCATTTTAGCCAACTCCATTACCAATTCCTTCAATTTTTTCTCGGCTCTCAGTGCCTTTTTAATCGTCGTCCGACTTACACCATCTGCTCCTGCAGAAGAATTCACTTTGTTGCGGAATCGGTTCATTTCGTGCCGGTAGAGCAGAATCTTTGCTTGCAGATATTGGCTCTGCAAATCCGCTCTCGTTGTCTCGTCGAGTTCACTCTTTGGATCCGATAGCAGTTGTTCCAATCTCACCTTCTCAGACATGGCGTGCGAGCGCTCCTGCAATTTAGCCACCTTAATAGAAACTTTGGGTGCTCGCTTGAATGATGAAGTGGATTCTGTGCTCGGGCGCACGCGTACAGAGGGAACGCGCTTGGCCTTAGCACGCGCCTCAGTATAGCTAGCGAAAAGCTTCGCTGTCTGCGAACGCAAAGTTTGCTCAGCAATTGCGATCTTTGCGTCGATTTGCTTGTCCAGCTCCCTTTCATCTGCGTGATGCTGGCCTGTGAGCTCAAGCAAGCTTGCCCGCTTCTTGATGGGTATCTCGAGCCGGTCGACAGTTCCGTGAAGTTCTCGCCACTTAGAAGCGAGCGTGAACTGTCCTTTCTTGGAACGAGCTTCCACAACACCTTCTTTGTTTTCATGTTGTTGGAAAGTCTCGTTGCCACGAAGTAGGTCTAGCTCGAGTCTCAAGTCGATAGTGCCCATGCATACAGCTTTGCGGATGTAAGGCTCAAGCTTTAGGGTCTGAAAATACTGGATGTGGCGTTCCAGATGCATGAGCTTCAGGTAAGTGACAACAGCCTGGAACTCGGCTATCAGGCATCTTTTCTGTCCAGCCAATTCTTGTTGCAAGGTGGCATTCGTCGCCTTTTCGATTTGCGCAGTTAGGCCTTTGATTTCGAGTTCCATCCGTGACATTATATTCTTCGCCGGTGCAGCGACTAAGGATCGAAGTGCTGTAGATCGTATCTCGGCGGCCATTGTAGTGTCTCGAAAACGGAGTTGATATGTCAACTGTCGAGACATGTGAGCAAGAGGCTTCATCTCCATATCAACCAATGCCAGGTCCTTTCGTATGCGCTCCAGTGTTTGCACCTGATGCTTCATACTGCCAATCTGATCTTCGGAAGATGATCGAGTAGAGGCAAATATATCCTCGTTGGCTTGCTGCGCTACTTGTTCGAAGTCTTTCTGGGTTCCTTCGTGGCGCCTTCTCTCCTTCTTAAGTCTCTGCCACTCTCGATCGAGAGCGAATTGCAAATCTTTCAAATGCTCCTCAAGGACTTTTCGCTCCTCGTGAACTAGGTTGAATTGGGCCTGGTAAGTGGTGTATGTTTTCCGATCCCCCTTCCGCTTTGCGAAGGATTCCTCCAAACGCAAGACTTCTCTTCTCCTCTCTTCGATCTTTTCAGTCTCTTCGGTCTCTCGACGCTGCCTTGAAGCAATCCTTTCGGCGCTCAGATTCAGTTGAGCATAGCGAGCTTCAATTTCAGTCGTGGCCTCTGCTTCTTTCTTCTCTATTTCAGCCTCCAGCTGTAGCTTCAATGTAGGGAATCTCCGCTCTGCATTTACTGCTCGCCCCTTCATCTCTGCCCACGCGCTTCTCAGCCTTTGCATTTCGTCACGGAAAACTTGCTCGGCTTCCTGTTTGGCAACTTTCTCCGCGTCTGACTTGCCTCTAGAGTACTCGCTTTCCCTGGCTTTCTTAAATTCTTCCTCCTTGGCCTTGTGATTGTCATTCAACTCCTCCATCTTTTCTTTGGCTCTTTTCCTTTGTTGCTCATGATGGTTCTCCATCTGCTTGATGGTCTCCGCTGAGGCCCTCATATTGAATTGTAGGTTTTTGACTTGTTCCGTCAAGTCGTCGATCTGCTTCTCCAGTTGTACCTGTTTTGCGGTTCTGGGTCCCTTGGAGCCTCCGGAACCAGTTGTGAAAGCTGGCCGCTCAAGATTTGGCAGCGAAGAGCCATAGGCCTGGTCTGGCTTTGGCGATGAATCGCTCATCGGAGGATCTTGAGGTGCAGGTCCACGAGTCGGTCGCATCGCATAGTTCCTTCGCTGGGCCACGCCTCCGCTAAAAACTATACCACGCGTTGGCGTCCATGTGTGATTCTTCAAGGCGGTCTTGCTCCGGTCAAAGACCAGCCCTCGAGACTCGTCCCATCTGCGATCGAGAGATCGTCGAGAGGGAAGTCGCAGTGGATCATCAGGGTTGCCACTGTGAGCGCTCGAGTCTACAGTGGCGGTAGTGTCGTCAAGTTGCGCATCATCTTGTCGGAAGGCTGGTATAAACCTCGAGATGCTGATATTGGTCGCTCGTGCTGCGGCGTCGCTGCATGTTGGCCGCAGATATGACATTCCTTGTGACGCTAGATAGTAACGACTGGCCAAAAATGCATTAAAAAAAAAGCACAAATAGATCGCGAATAGCGATTACAACTTTTTGTCTTTCAAGGACCAGCGGCTAGTCTGTGACGACCCTCTAACATAGGCGGAGATAGACTTCGGACCAAGGCTCCAAGGCTGTCGGCGAAGAGCGTTCGGGACTAAAGCGGGAAGGCGCGTTCGCGAAGCCACGTGACGTTGTTGAAATTGGCCGGGGGCCGTCGCTGTTGCTGTGAAGGAGACAGAGCAAACGTCAAGGCCACTCTTACGGCGACGACAAAGGAAAAATATCAACGTCAATCCTAACAACTTTTCAACATGGCGTCTCAGTTGATGCCCTTGGAGCTGATCGATCGTTGCATCGGATCGAGAATGCGTGTGATCATGAAGGGCGATAAAGGTATGTATCTTGCCTAGGATGCAAACAGTCGAGGTATACCATACTGACAAAATGGACAGAGTTCAGCGGCACACTTCTCGGATTCGACGACTTCGTCAGTAAGTGACAAACCTACCCTTATTGCCATCTCGAAACGTGCTGACAATTCATTAGACATGGTGCTGGAAGATGTCACCGAGTAGTACGCCACCACCTGATAATTGTACCTACTCACTCAGACACACAAAACTGACTTGCAACACAGCGACTACACCGGCGCAACCACCAAACTCCCCAAGATTCTCCTGAACGGCAACAACATCTGCATGGCAAGTTTTCCATCCCTCAAAAATGCTCGCGACTCTCTTATCCTGACTTCGACTCCCAGCTCATCCCAGGTGGCATGCCTGAGGGCGACTCATGAATTACGCGGACATATGATATCCCTTTTTTACCTCTCTCCGAAATCGCAAGCGAGTCCTCTGAATAACTACGTTTACCTTGAGCGTGCACAAAACCCAGTCTCTGCATGCATGCACAGTTGTCCCGACCAAGCCACCCAAACCCAAGCGGAAGCTCGCATTCGCTAAAGCCCGGCGCAATAATCTGCCTTAACCAGTTCTTTCAGCTCTACCGACTTTGTGCAGCTGGCAACCAACGCCCCGCCCTAAAGCATAAGGTACTCCAGCTGCCTGTCTATGTTCAGGTATGGCGCGTGTTTATACTCTAGCTTAGTCGAGCTACGTAAGAACCATATCTCCCAACTACTGTCCGCCGGCGGTTTACGTCCGAACCAATGTTGACTGCAGGCTTCGCGAACACGAGACCTAGCCTGCTCTGTAGGCATCCTACCAGATTATAAGTATTCCCCTCTTCACCTTGTACTCTTCACGTTTACAATATCACCATACCTTTCCCTGCTAGGCACGAGCAACCATCAGACCTGCCATCAGCTAAACCCTAACACAGCTCGCCACTACGAGCAACATTCATCGACCCGAACACCACCTCCCCACTAAAAGCAGCATCGACGAAACCACCACCCCCTCAAATGTCCCAAATCAAAACCCTCGCCTTTTTCGGCGCAACCGGCGACTCAGCCGGCTACTGCCTTGCAGCCGCCCTCAAAAACGAACACCCCTGCACCGCTCTCGTGCGCACACCTCAAAAACTCACAGACTCCCTCACCGCCAAAGGCATCAGCGAAGAAACCCGCACCCGCTTCCTAACCGTCATCAAAGGTGACATCCGCGACCCCGAACCCGTGAAACAAGCCCTGACACCCAACGGCAAAGTCGTCGACATGATCATAAGCGGCGTCGGCGCAACCTCCTTCTACCTGCACCCCAACCCTCTCGCGCCCATAGGGATCCAAGACGCCACGATCTGCCGTGACGCTTCGCGTTCGATTCTCTCCGCCCTTCCGTCAGGCACTGCGGGACCAAAACCGATCCTCGTCAACATCTCCACGACCGGCATCCCGCCTGCCGGAAAACCTCGCGACGTCCCACTCCTCTGGGTCCCACTCTACCACTGGCTCCTGCACCATCCGCATGTCGACAAGGCGGAGATGGAAGCTCATCTGCGCGACGTCATGGCGAGGCCGGAGAGCGAGCGGCCGCTGAAGGCTTATTTGAATGTTAAGCCGACGCTGCTTACGGGTGGGGAAGGGAAGGGGTGGGAGAAGATTCGGTATGGAAGGGATGATAGGCCGGCTGTGGGGTATTTTGTGGCGAGGAAGGATGTTGGCGAGTGGATTTATGAGAGGGCTGTGAGGAGGGAGTGGGAGGAGGGGTGGGAGGGGAATGCAGTCTGTTTGTCGAATTGAGGTTTTTGGGAATCTCTGGAGTGGGCGTGCGCGTGCGCGTTTTGGATCGCCGTCAAATGTTAGCACTCTACCTACCATTGAGGAATCACGAGGCTCCCTAATTGAAAGAATTGTTGGCACATGGTGGCTTGTTTTCACGGCGCCTTGGTCTCGATCTGGTTCTCTTCGCGGCATTTCCAATTCGTATTACTTCTAAGCTCCTCAAACTCAATACCCATTTTGTGCAAACCCGCGCATACATATCGCCGTGTGACTTCCCATGCACGACAAAACTACTGCTTCTTCTTACCACCACCACCAGTCTCCTTGGCCTTCTTCTTCTCATCCCTCGCCTTGTCCATCTGCTCAATCTCCTCCTCCTCCTTACGCTGCGCATACCACTGGCCAGCCTGCAGCACAAGCACGCCCACCAAAACCAGCGCAAGAATCGTATCGCTGGCAGCCATGACCCTCAAACTATCCTCGCGCCCAATGAAATCCCCATCCGTGCCCTCAGCAACCTTACCAACCATCGATTCGCCCTCAGCCAGAACAGCGCCACCATACGCATCCGCAGTGATAGTGCGCAGACCCTTGACGATGTTGGCAATGTAGACTGCAATACCGCACATGTAGAGGGCCAAGCTGGCGCCGTCGAACAGCATGTTGGCCTCGCTGGGCTTGTAGAGTTTCATGAGGAAGCCCAGCAAGCCCGTGCCGATGACGATGTGCAGCACGCGGCTGATGAGCGGCGGGCTGGCGTGCAGGAATTTCAGGTGGTTCTCTTGCAGGTCGAAGAAGGGCGCGCGCGGGCCGAGGGCGGCGTCTGCGCCGGCGGGGAGCTGCGGCATGGACCAGAGCACGTTGTAGTCGTAGGGGAACATGGCGAAGAGGACGCCGAGGAAGAAGCAGGTTGCTGGGAGGGGGGGTTAGTTTGGTTTTTTTGAGGGAGGAGGGCGTGGGAGGGTGGGACTCACGGCCAACGATGAGGAAGGTCGCGAAGGGTGCGACGCCGCGGAGAGCCATGGTTGGCGGTTGTTGCTCTGGTGGGAGAGTCGCGGTGGGTTGTTGGAGGGTTGTTGTGAATGCGACTTTCTGTTTGAACGAAGTGGAAGTTGGCAGGCAGACAGGTGGCTTCGAGACTCGGCGTGAAGAACAAGACCAGGTCAAGCTCTCTGCGTGCTGATAACCAAAAGTGGAGAATGAGGCTGAGCTGAGCTGGGGACGAGGGGCCTAGGCGACTTTAGGCCCAGGGTCTGGAATAATCAATGGAAAGATTGGCTGGAAAGTGAATTGGGTGACTGACATGTTGTTCAGTGTCTGTTCCATTGCCGGTGTCGTGAGCGTGAGATAAGCTTCACTCCTATCAACAGAAGCAATGCAGTGTCTTCGCGCCTTTTCTATGGGAGTTGGCGGCTGTTCTGTCAAGTGGCTGGTCATAGGGTTAGGGTTGGGGCTTGATATTGACCTGATGATGGCGGCAACGCCATGATTCAAGCGTATGCGACAGTCATGATCATTCGATACGGCGTGTACATGGGTGCTTGTGTTTTTGAAATATTTGAGATAAGTAAATTTCAAGCT
This sequence comes from Cladosporium sp. MBC 237, assembly GCA_030772445.1. Classification (NCBI taxonomy): domain Eukaryota; kingdom Fungi; phylum Ascomycota; class Dothideomycetes; order Cladosporiales; family Cladosporiaceae; genus Cladosporium; species Cladosporium sp. MBC 237. Next base: position 132,613 of record JAPHCH010000050.1, read on the forward strand.
CAATTGGCCTTGCCACGTTGGTTGGTGTCATTGGACTTCGGTCTATTCGATTCTTTACGTGTAACAGTATCACAAAAACATGCCAGCAAAGTTGCAATACTTCCTCAGTGGCATGGCATCGATTATATGTGACATGCTCCTCAATGGCAGCATCACCAACGAAGCAGTCATATCAACAATCAATTAGTAGATGTACTTTAATATGATATGCCCGGGAAGAGCGCAATGGTAAAAGCTTGCTCTCCGGTCGATCACAAGAGGCGATCACTGCTCCGATTCCACAGCGTATATGTTACGAATAAGTAGATGTAGGCATCTTCGGGAAGCAATACAGCAATGCTCGTCCAAAAGTGTAATATGTTTGTATATATACCACAACCCTTCCAACCGAGGTGCAATTACCTCTCCAAGCCAAGTGGCTCAGGTACAGATTCTTGGTCATGCACTGCATGACAACCTGATATGACGCTACGCTGGCACCTTGTTCGGTCATGCATTCGATGGTTTGTGCACACCCTGCAACAGTTTGGTGGCCTCTTTTTTCGCATGCTGGGATATCTCGTGCGTTATCACTGCGGGGCTCCAGCCGGTACCTGAGGGTAAGACTGCATTGTACTTACGTACCATGTTGGGCATTGGTAACTACTACCATGAGTAAGGCGGCGGCAGACCAAGACCTCTTCTCTGATCCGCCCCAGCAACAGTCAATAGCCAGCGAAGACCGATGAAGATGGCTTATTGCACCAGTCTGTAGTACTATCCTACCCTAAAAGATGAGGAACCCTCTCTGTATGCGGCTGAACCTGCGGTCGCTGAGTAAATTTCCGTGCCTCATCCGTCACCATGCGTTGTTACCACTTCGTCGGGCTCCCACGAAGGACCGTCGTGTCGATGAGTCGGGTCAGGTACAGCAAAAGCCATCAAGCCGTCTGCGGTTGCATGAATCTTGATGCGATCGTGGAGTATAAAAACCCATGTACTTGGATCCCGGTACGTAGTCGAGTCCCAAGGCGCAATCAGCTCACTCACCACCGGGTGCCCATGAGGTGACAAGGGGACCTCGGTCCTTCCATTACGAGTCTAAACGGCTCGAAACCCTCGTCCAGCTCGACTGCAGCTCCTCATAGCTTCGTAGGGCTCGGTTGACTAGCCGGACGGACACGGCGGGCGGACCACTTTGCGTGTGGAGCTTTTGCTTGGGTCTTTTGCCCAGAGCTCCTACTGATGCACACCACACTGGAGCCCAGGGAGCTGCGGGTTTCGGAGCTTGTCATGGTTCGTGGGGCCTGCTGACTGGGCTGTTTGTGCTGCGCGATGAGATCAACGAGATGACCCAATTGCAGGCGATCCTGGGCCTCTCTCCGGCGAGATGTGGTGGCGTTGGGGTGGGCTTTTCGTCTCTTTCAGGCGAGTTGCGCTAGACTGGCACCGAGTCCGCGTTCTCACGAGCCGCGCCCGTGGCCCGCTCCCATGCCGACCCGGTGTTGAGGATATGACAGGTATCGTCTCGTCACGTTGGATGGCACGGATGGGCTGAGCAGAGAGTGAGAGTGGCGGGCGGGGTGGGAGGCGTACTGTGCGTACAGGCCAACGGCTCGCTTGGATGCAGTGGAAGGGGGTGAGTGCATGCTGTGCCTTAGCCAGATGTCTCTCGTATATTCCGCGGTCATCTCGACAAGGCTCCCTCTGGCTGGTAGGCAGGCTCGCAGGCAGGTAGGCAGGCAGGCAAGGGCTCGCACACACGCACTGCACTATACGTATGCCGTGATGCGGTACCAGCCAGTCATCCTAGCCATCAATCCAGCCAGCCAGCATGTCCTCGCCTATCAAGCCGAGCAGCACCGGCCACGATTTGCAAAATTGGCTCGAGGGACGGGATGGGGAGCGACGTTGCCGATGGAGATCATTACTGTGGTGCGGGCCGTGGGCATAGCTACCAATCACATCCAGGAGAAGGAGGGCGGCTCGTAGACAGACAGAGAGCGTGTGGATCCGCATTCTTGCATGCGCAAGCAAACAACCAACCCAGCTAGCTGCCCACAGTAGTGCCCAGGTGGTGCTACTCCTCCGATCGCCATAGCGCGGCTGCTGCTTGCTCTCATCCCGCCTGCGCACGGCATCCTTCCCTCATGCGCTACTGTGCGACTGCTGGATGTACTCTAATGCACCGTCGCCTTAACCGCATGTGCATGTCGTCGATTTGACACGACAGGAGAGAGGAGACGAGAGTCGACTGGCTCGCCATCGCGGCCCAAATCCCCCCTTGAACACCCAGAACGTTGCTCGTCCTGGTCACAGCAGCGGCAGCACGTCAATCAATCAATCAGTCAGTCAATCAATAAGTCAATCCCTCAACCACCCTCTCGCCTCTCGCCAGGTAGTGCTCTGCTCCCGCCTGCGCAGTGTCTGAGACACCCTACAGAGACAGCACCGCCGCCAGCTCTGCATAGCGCCATTGTTGTCGCGCGCAGTGCCGAGTAACGGCCTCCTACGCTATACTTTACCGAGAACCTGGGACAAACGTGCAGCTAAAATTGATCCGCTACCTCTGCCCGCCTTTCCCTGTCTCTTGTCTTGACTCTCTTTGTCCTGCCACCGCACGTCTATGTGCGTTTGTGCTGCTGCTGCTGCTGTCGTCGTCGTCGACCGTCGCTGCTTGCTTGCCTTCGTCTCGCCTTGACTCTCGCAAATCTGGTCGCACCCGCCATCTCCGCCACCGAACGTCTTGAAAGAAAGGACACTCTCGGCGACCCAGACAAAATCAAACTCCCAGGTCCTTTCGACAATGCAAGCCGCGCAGGTTCAACCGTCCCCGGACCAATTCTACCACGGCCACCCTCCGTCGCAATCTACCACAGGTTATTCCAACGGCATCGGTCAGCCCTACAAGCAGGAGCCGCAATACGGTGCTGACAGCCACAACTCGAGCCCAAACATGTATCCCTATCACCAGCAACAACAACAACAACAACAACAGCAACACCAGCAACATCCCCAGCAGCAGCACCATCAACAGCATCCCGGCTACCCAGGTATGCAGGCCTCCGTACCACCACCGCGCATGCCACCGCCCGGACAGCCTGGTATGCTCCCACCGCTGCATACTGGCATGCCGGCTCCCACATTGCCTACTTTGCCCGGCGCCCAGTCAATGCCACCGGGATTGGCTCACCAGCAGCCCATGTATGGGGCTCCTCAACCTGGCATCGCTCAACCCATCAAGACGGAGCCCAAGCAAATGTCGTTCAGCGGCGTCAAGGGCGACTATCGATACACATTGAGAGTGGAGCAGCAACCGCAGAGAGCTCGCATGTGTGGTTTTGGCGACAAGGACAGAAGGCCAATTACTCCCCCTCCTTGCGTGCGTTTGATCATCACCCATAAGGACACTGGAAAGGAAATCGACGCAAACGACATCGAGGGCTCGTTCTTCGTGCTGCAGGTCGATCTATGGGACAAGGATGCGACGCGCGAGGTCAACATTGTACGCGCATCGTCCTCATCGCCTGCAGTCAGCATCAGTACCGCGACTACGACATCATACCCACCACCACAGGAGCGTACCATGGTCAATCAATTCGGTCACCCGATGCCAGTGTACTTCTCGCCCGAGACTGGCCAGCAATACTACGACCCTTCGCACGGGCAAGCAGGCTACCCTCAATCGATGTACATGCCGCCTCAGTATCAACAACCCGTCGTCCAACCGCAGCCAAATGCAATGTACACGCGAAACCTTATCGGTAGCCTGACTGTCAACGCTTCTCTTCTGGACGATACCGAACACAAGACGGGGTTTTGGTTTGTGCTACAGGACCTCTCGGTGCGAACTGAGGGCTGGTTCAGGTGAGTTTCGCTATTAATATGATACGATATATCGACATTCATTAACAAGTGACACAGGCTCAAGATGAACTTCATCGACGTCGGCGACCCAACCGCAAGCGCTGGACTCAACCGCGCCAAATGTCCGGTTCTAGCATGGTCTTACTCCGATCCGTTCCAAGTGTACTCGGCGAAGAAGTTCCCCGGCGTGATTGAAAGCACACCGCTCAGCAAGGCCTTTGCGACGCAAGGTATCAAGATTCCGATCAGAAAGGAGGGAAGGCCAGACAAGAACGACGATGACGAGGATTGAGTTTCCGCGCAAGCCGCGGAAATTGCTGCAAGAGGGTCTTGTGAGAGACATTTGGCGAACTCAAAAGGCTAGACCTTGAGAAACGTACGGATTAAGACCAAAGCCCCCATGAGTGGACTTGGCTACGAAACACGCTTCTCGAAGCTGCGCACACACGCCAGACTGGTAGTGCGCACTGTGGCTACAAAGGAGCCTCGATAGCCGGACTGAGCGCAATCAATTGTTACGCACTCGACAACCCGAAGGGCCACAGGAGGCCCATGAAAACGCTTGCTTGAATCATGAAAAAGACGACCTGCCATTTGAGCACTTCGAAGAACCATCATCAAACGACATGTAAGAAATGGCTCAACTCTTTCCATCCTAGCCACATCTGCACTTCCCGAAGTCGACAACCTGGCCTCTAACTACGTTCTTGATTCCACAACGCTGGACGCTCGGATTATTTTGGTATTTCTTCTTCTTCTGTTTCCTTATTTGTCCTTTCTTTTATCGGCTGCTTCTTGTTTGCGTACGCGCCACACGCTGCTTTTGGGTTCACGGGACCAAGTGCTTCTCATGTTCAAACGCGCACTTGCTACGGCAGTGCTGGGGAAAAACCTGGATGAGTCGGCATGGCTTATTACTAGACTAGAATCTCTTGGATAGAGATAGGAACATGTACAATATCGTCCGTTCGAAGAACATGTTTTTTGGTACATTCGCCGCCTCTCGTGCTCTGTTGATTGATGACGGCCTTGAATCGTTGTTTGAGTGAGGTTAGTAAGTGATCTCCTGTGTTGAGGCTGTTGAAAGATACTGGAGTATTTCAAAACCTTTAATCATCCCTTCATTTTACTATTACATATATAGGATGTACAATTTACTTTGCCTATATCATGGAACTCAGTCAAGGTAGAGAACAACCCTGAAAACCAACCATCATCCCGCCTCGGAATCACTAGCCGAGCAAGCTGCATGCGCTCGCTCCCCAAAGCCCGACATCAAAGCTCACGCGTCTGCTGCCTTCACTCCCTTGTCCTGACCGCAGCAGCAGCAGCCAAATAACTCGGCTGGCGCTCAACAACCCCTCTCCTCTCTGCTATCCCACCATGACCGAGCAAGACACACCAACGCACCGCTCCGTCGCACCACCCTTCCGGTAGCGGCCCAAGAAGAATGCCCTCAAACCCCACCGCCCTCCTTGCCCTCCAACGCCGCATCTGGAACGGCCAACTACCTCTTGAAATCCGTCTGGCACCAACAGACTGCCGCACCTACTCCGAATCCGAACCATACCTCATCCAATTCCCGCGCCTATCATACCTGGCCTTCTTGCTCCCGCGCTTGCACGCTTTCTTCGCCCCCAAGCTGATCAACCCCGACACGCCTGCCAACGAAGCCTGGTTCGAGTTCGAGAACGTGCCGCTGAAATGGCACTACCCCGTCGGTCTCCTTTATGACATCCACTCGGGCGCAGAGCCGGCGGACCTGGGCCGGAAGTTGGCGGTGGAGACTTCGCAGACGTCCAGTTTGCCGGATACTGAGGGCCCTTCCTCCACTTTGCCGATGAAGCTGGTGTTGCATTATTCGGAGTTTCCGACTGAGCATCTCATTCAGCTGGATTTGGAGGGGAGGGCTATGCTGGATTCGTTTGTGAATGCGGTTAAGGAGGCGGATTTCATACGGAATGGGAGTGCGAGGACGGTTATGGGGATGAGTAAGGAGGACTCTGATAATTTGTGGAAGAGCGTGCAGGCGCGTATGTATTGCCCGATGAAGGTGGCTTTTCGGTTGGTACTGGAGCTAACATTTGGCAGATGACATGGATCTCTTCAACGCAGTCAACAACAAACTCCTAAACCCACCGGGCGTTACCATCCGTCACGTTCCCATCAAAATCTACCTACCCATATCCGCCAGCCAGGGAACCTCACAAACCATCCCCGAAGATCCGTCCGAAGACGAAGCCTCAGCAGCAACCGGCCAAGCAGGCCATATCCGCGTGGTGCAGTCCTTAATCCCGCTACTACAGGCTTCTAACAAACAGCCACAAACGCTGGGAACCGCTTTGAACAGCGTCCTGTCGGGTATCTTCCCAAGTAGGCGCACGCCCTTACTCGCTCAGCCGGTTTTGCATGGCGCTGTTGTGCCCATGAGCGCTAATCTGGAGGAGCTGGGGAGAGTGGCGAGTTTTGGCGATGGGTTCTTGCATTTGGCGATTGTTATGCTCTCTTGAGGAGGCTGGTACGTAGAAACGATGTCTGACGAATACGAGCAAACGAATAGATCTTTCCAGCCTTTCGATTGATAAGTCGTACGCTTTATCCATTCTACTGACTCTAGATATACACTTCTCGCTTTGAAAGCCCAACAAATAAATCACGACCCAACGCCACAAGCGCCCGGTGTATTTGCGGTTATGGGTGTTTGGGAGTGGGCGGCTATGGTGGAGGCGGGGATGTCTTTCGTGGGTTTGGGGACAGTGGGGCAGGGGCCGAGGTCGTGCATTGCGGCGCCGTGGTTCATGTTATTTGTGAGGGCGGTTGGGACGGAGGTGACTGCCGAGGAGATAAAAGAGGCTACGAGGATCTACGAGGATTGATAGGTGAGGAAATCGGAGGACTCGTTTCAAGGGCGTTTAAACACTGTGACTAATGCCCTCAAGCAAAGTGACTAATCATATCGACAAGAATGAACTGGTGCAAAGACGACAAACAACGGGTCATATACATCTGCTGCTTGTCCCTCCAAAGATCGCTTGCAGGTACACCTTCTTGCCTGCCTGCCTGAATCTTTGATGTTGCGTTGCGACTTTCGCAACGTCAAAACAGGTCCTCATGCAAGTATCCGAGCGGTTTGTCATACCGAAAGGCACCGCGACCTTTCTCTCGGCAGGACGACGAGCTGGCAAACTTTCTTGGTTGGGTTTGGTGGTTTGTCGGATTGCCTTGTGGGAAGGTAGTCGCTTGGACTGGAGGGTAGCCGATCGAGTTGTCTGGATTGTCACAGGCAAGCAGTAGCCTGATGTTTGCTCAAGGACTCTGCGAAAGATGCTGGTAAGAGCACATCGTTCGCTGGGAACGGCCAGAACGGCAAAGCGGTTTCAGCGTCTGCGGCTATGACCCGGTGCCCACGCGCCGATTGGGACCTAATCTTTGCTGGCATGCAGTATTTCCCAGCCACTGGCGGCGCAAAGTAATCTCTCGAGGGTGTCTGATCACGTGGACGGCAAGATCAGGACATGTGCTCTAGCCCTTTGGGAAGGGGCGGTGTTACTGTACCTCCAGGCATCGGCCTACAAGGCATACTTTTATGGATCAAAGACCTTCGCCCTGTCTATTATTGCCCCGTCTACAACATGAACATAAATCTCTGGACAACGTAAGCTCCTCTTGAGACTTGGCTTCAGCTGGGCAAGCTACGATGGCTGCAAGGCCAGGAAACTGACGAGGCCGAATCAACCAGACCGCCTGGGCGACCCATCTTCTGGCCTTCACCTTTGAGGCGATTCTTCTGCAGGGTGTGCATGATTATCTCACTGCTCATCTCCGTCATGTCTGGCTTTACCCGATTCGGCTGTTTGGTTGCCCAGCAGAGGAATGGGTTCGCCAATATCCACAATCTGCCACTGGAATGCCGCCGCATCAACAACGGCCCGGACGCGAACAGAGACCGGTATAAGTCTCTGCGGCCTACAGAACACCATTCTACCACCTCACACACTCTTTTAATTACTGCTTTCGGCGGATCTCCACTCGTTCGATCCTCGAAGCTGTACTCCCCACGGATTTCTTCTTCCCTCTCACTCTTCTTGCTGCTAGCATTGAGAATATTATTATTCCGATTTTTACGCGAATCGTGAACACCGTTCCACGATGAAGTACAGAATCGTTTCTACGGCGGCAATTGCTGCGACCGGCGCGTATGCCCAGCAGCAGTACCCTGGGTCTAGCTCGTCTTCGCCGGTGAATCCTGCTTACACGCCCCCGGCATCTTCATCCCCAGCAGTGTCTCCGTCAGCTTCCTACGTGACAGTCACATACGATGACTGTCCTAGCCAGTCGATCGAGTCATTGATCACTATGACACAGGGGGTCACAGTTACATACTGTCCCGAATGCGATCACGACACCCCGACCTCGAAGCCAGGTCCATCTCATACTACTGTTTACACAACTGTGTACCAATCACTCTGCTCTACTGGCTTGGTGCCGGTCACATACACGGTCACCGAGGAATGCGAAGAGCCCACGCCGACCTGGGCTTCCACGAAGGGCGACCACGTGCCACAGGGTTTCACGGTCACTGTCAAGGAGTGCCACGTGTGCGACAAGACTCCCGTCCCTGTCACGATCACCGAGCCTTGTAAGGACGGATGCGGCAAGAAGACTCCAGCCCCGCCTGCTGCGACCGGCCCCAGTGGTGGCAAGGTGTCGCAGATTCCAGACGGCCAAGTCCAGGCTCCAGGTAAGCTTGTCCATTTAGATTTGGAGAATGAAATATTAACAACTCTAGGCCCATCTGGAGGCAAGGTCAGCCAGATCCCCGACGGCCAGGTCCAGGCACCAGGCCCTTCAGGCGGAGCAGGCGGCTCATCGCCATCGCCTTCAGGCGGAGCCTCCAACCCTGGTGGCTCAGGCAACTCAGGCTCCAACTCGCCTGCGTCAGGTGGTAATGGTTCTGGCCCGAACCGCACGCCTGAACAGTCTGGCGAGAACTGCCCTGGCCCACAATGCAATACATCTGGTGATAAATCTCCTGGCACCGACCTAAGTGGCGAAAAGCCAGCAGGTCAAAAGCCAGCGCCCGGTGGATCAGCATCTAACGGCGCTTCACCACCTTACCCGACTGGAGCCAACGACAAGTGCCCTGGTCCAGAATGCAAGGCGCACGGCACTGACAGTGCATCCACTCCAGCTAACTCTGGAGATACCTCCAACATCGAACTATACACTCCCGGCAGCGCTGGAGCTACCGTGTCCTCACTCGGATTCATTTCTTCGATCTGCATGGCTGCGGCCGTTGCTGTTCTTGCTTTTGCGCTTTAATCTGATAATCACTTATAATTATGGGCGTTCGGTAAAAGGTACCAGGCGCAGGCTTTCTCGATTCACTGCTGGGAAGCAACACCAGGACTTCAGTTTTTTTACTATCTTCCAAGATGCATACTGTTTCTTAGTCAAATCCATGACATCTACAGTCATCTTTCCTTGCCTCCATAGCATAACAATGTTATTGTTCGCATAACAATGTTCTCTTTGATCCGACCTCGAACAAAAGACTTCTTCCAACTATGTTCACTTGGCCACCTGCCACACAAAGACTTCTTTGTCCTCTCTTGATGCAAGAATTCTATTGTTGGATCAAAGGCCTAGATATAAGGCCACAGCCGACCCTACGATTTCCGGTTCAGAATCTGTCACGTCAAAATTCTCATTGTTCGATTCACTTCTACTTCCGGCTGAGCGGGTCTCACCAGGTATCAACAACAGGCACATCAAGGTAAGTCCATTTTCAGTCACCATGCCGGAGTTCGCAGACAACAAGACCTACTCGCAGGCCTTCTATGAGGGCCAGCTTCAACACTACGCAATCAACAACGGCGAAGTCCCCCAGATGAATCAACCACGCCAGAGAGTAGGTGAGAGCAGAGGTCGTGTGCCTGAGCGCAAGGCCGTCGGCTCCGCCCAACCTCACAATCAACAGAGTACGTCCTCACCCGCACCCACATCCAGAACACCTTCTCGTAAGCCTGTTGGTGGCACTCGCCCACAGGCTCCTGCTAGCAGCCGCACGCAGTGTCCTGCTATCAGTCGCCCACAGTCCCCTGCAAGTAGCCTCACGCAGTCTCCTGCCTCTTCCAACCGCCGCCCAACTGCAGACCTCAACAAAGCGCTCCCTCGCATCCCCAAAGGGGAGCAGATACCTTTGATCGGCAGAGATTCCATTGGTAGATTCAATGTGAATAGCAGAACCCCTGAAGGTAGTGTTCCTCAGTCCCCGATCGGAGGCGCACCACCTATCCACATCCCAGCTCCAGCCAAGGCACTTCTCCAGTCCCCTATGGGAAGTGTTCCTGCTTCTCCACGCACCCGTCCAGAGCCAGCAAGACCTGGTTCCTCAGGAGGCTGGAGTATCATGGGCCGCAAGCGTCGTGATTCTAACGCCAGCAACCAGTCCGGTGTGTCTAGTCGCCCGGGCTCCCGCCGTGGTAGCTTCAGCGAAACAGCGAAGAGTGCAGGTAAGTGGGCGAAAGGAAAGGCCGGCATCGTCGCCATGAACAAGACTGAGCGCGATGCTTTCATTGCAGGTGCTCAAAGGGCCCACGACCGCGAAGCCGAGGAGGCTCGCCAGAGAAACCCTTCTTCCCGTCCCCTCCACCAGCAGCAATACATCGTAGCGAAGCAGAAGGCCGCAAAGCCAGGCGAGTCCTGGGGCCTCGGACCCGACCGCGCCAGCTACGATGCTTTGATGGAGGAGCATGCTTTCCGTGAGCGCACACACAGTCAATACATGCGCATGCACGCCCAGGCCGTCGCGACCGCCCATCTCGAAGGTAAGTCCCCGCCCGACACCCCTGATCCATCCGGATGGACCCCTCCCCCTGCTTCAATGGACTCCGAGGATCGTGCCCAGGCTCTCAACAACGCAGACGAGAAAGAACGTGTTGCGGAACGTGTAGAGTTCGGGCTCGGTGACCGTTTCGCTTTCCAGTTGAGCAAGATGCTCGATGGTGTGAAGCGGGAGCGCCAGGCCTCGGACAGCTCTGACATGGACTTCGGTATGACTGACGCTGCGCCTTTAGATGCCATGTATGTCTGCGGCGAATCGCCCGGTCCCAACTATGGCAAGGGTTGTCATATGCCGTCCAACACATTCCTCAAGGCAGGATTGTGTGACAAGTGCTACGCTTATGTCAAGCATGAAGGTAAGTGAAGTTGTTGATGTGTTTTCTTTTTCCCGTCGTCGTTTTTTTCGCTGGCGTTTGGCGTTTGGCATTTTGGGTTACTTATCAGCAACGGTGTAAAATCACAAGGTATGTATCAAGGTAAAGTATAAGGATGCCGGGCTGGTACCGGTGTTACAAAAATTCCCTCGTTCCAAACGACTATGACATTTCAATCCGCATGACTTTTGCTGACAGCCCAGACTTCCATACTCCGTCCGCGCCGATCCGGTATAAAGGTCACAACCCAAAGTCTCCCGAAGACGATGTTGCCGGTGGGTACATTAGGCTGTCTGACCAGCACAAATTGCGGAAGGTCAGAAACACGGTCTACGAAGACCCTGGGAACCCATTTCGTTCGGATGCTTTTGGGCTCCCTTTCATACCTTCACTTGTAGACGACGATACTAACAGCAGAGATGTATGGGAACGATGGGGGTCGAATAGTACAGAAGACCCACCATCCCCGAACCGGACAACCAAGGACATGTTCAGCATGATCAGCGATCCGTTTGATCTAGCGACAGCGGCTGATGGAACGCCCAGCTCTCTGGATTCGAAAGGCTCTTCGGGAATGCTTGAGAATGCGAACCTTGCCGAGACTTCGCACCGAGAGACCTTTCAGTCTCCTTCCTCATCCGATCGGCGGTCCATGTCGGTTGACATAGGTTTCTTCCCGAGCGACCATCAGGTCCAGGAGCGAGAGACTCCTCAAACACCCCAATCAACTCCGCAAAACTTTCAGAACTTGAACAATAAACGCTCTATCGAGGATAACAAACGAGACACAAATTTCTATGAGTTCTACGACAGTATACTCGCGGAATATGCAATTGAGCCCAGGGATACATCACGATTGAAACAACAGCCGCTCCCAGCGATTCGTTGACACTTGGAGATTACATTACGCCTATCATGAAAACATCCAAGAGATTCATTGTACAATACATGTGCTAACGTTAAACCATAACCTTCAAATCAACGCTATGCGCCTTTTCGAACACATGAATAATCGCGCATGCTGAAAGGGGTAGACACAGACAAATGGCATTGTTCTCGAGGACATTGTTTCTTATCGTTCACAAAGGGATTAAGCGACTTGAAACAAGGGATACCGTGTTCGAGGCAGTATTGTGTAGCTCCATAAAATCTCAACGTCTCAGCCAACCTCAATTCTGGTCCGACCAGACCCCAAGAAGCTGTAATCCAGCAGCTTTCTTCGACACCATGATGCTCAAACATGTCAGGGAAGAGCTGAGACTCAAGATGCAGGCCATAAAATTCTCATGGAACAAATCGAGGACCGACATTTCAGTTGCATCCACCACAGAAGAACCCCTGCCGGAGCCTGTTGCCGACGTGATTCTACAGGGCTGGGATAATTACGATTGGCTCACTTCTTCAGATGCGCTGAGCGATTGGTACAATGCCCGTATATTGAAGACTGGCTACTCGGTAAGTAGGGAATTGGTCCATACTACTCTCATATCACGCGGACGAGACGCTCATATGGGTCTTGGAGATCACCTCAATGGCGCGTTATACCGACGGGAAGACCTATCTGCAAGGTAAGTTGCCTATGCAGTCTTTGGAACGATAACAACTTCTCTTTTGCAGGCAAAGACGAGAAGACATCGGTCAACATTCCCCTTACACAAATCATATCATCCACCCGAACAAGTCTTTGAACCAATCAAATGATAATGCACTTTAATCTCCCGCCTTCGCGGCGAATTCATCAAGCTTTCTTTGAGATCCATTCCATTTCCTTACAGTTAAAGAATTCCTTTGTTATCAAACAAGGAAGCCTGCAGTGCATGTGATTGGTAGCGTGAGCTCATATTATAGATTCCAGTCTTTGTTCTTAGCAATTTCAATATGCGTTCGTCTTTCACTGCTTCGCTCCGTTCTGTTTGACATTCATCACGTCGAGTTCTTCAGTCCTCCACCTGCTGATTTTGACATCACATCATAAATCTATTCATTCACGAATCCACAATGAAGACGTTTGTCACTTTACCGATACTGGCTCTGCTCGCAATCATCGCCTTCGCGTCGGCAGCATCCGACTTCCAGAATGCGGTCAAATGCGGTCAACGTTTTCCGCGCATCAACCAAGCCATCGAGATCCTCTGCAATAAGATGAAAGACGGCAAACCGACGAACGACCTCATGGTTCCGTCGACGTATGCTCAAAAAGGCGTCGGAACCACAGGCCTGAAAGGCAACAAAATCTACGTTGGAATCTCTGGCAACTGTCCAACTACTCAGTGGGTACCAGCTCAATGGTGCAAGGCGCAATTCCACGATTTGTGCGCAAACACAAGAGATCCACGAGGCTGGAATTGGAGGGCTCATGGCAAGGGAGGATGCCAGAAGTTCAAGATTCAGGGACGATCTGATCCGGCGTTCACTTTCGGGCCTCGAGATTTCACTCCGGTTGGGATGCCTCGTATTGGCAAAGTTGGGAAGAAGGGGAAACTTACCAAAGGTCACTAGATGACAGCAGTGGGACCTATTCTCTTAGCTTCACACTATTTTCAAGAAAATGAGATGACTTGCGCGATCCATAGAATTACTTCCTAGCGTGAGATACCAAGAATTGCAAACCTTCCACCACAGCCTGCCATTCTTCGCCGAAATCTTCAGTCCCTAGGGGCTTCATCATGTCAAACGCATGTCCAACTCCCGGAACCACCTTGACCACAACTTCTTTGAGACCAGCGTCTCGCATATCTTTCTCCGCACGCTTGAGAAGACTGAGCTCGCTACCTGGGATCCCATCAATCTCTCCGTGAACAAACATCACTGGTGGCCAGTCGGGGTTGAGTCGGGTGAGGGGATCGAGAACAGCATAATCCCCGTCAGGGCAGAGCGTCTTTACCCATAGGCCTCTGGTTGATACGTGGGCCTAAGTAGGTTGCGTAAGTACATAAGGCATAGAGCTCATCAGGGAAATTTGGATTGACTTACTTGCCACCTACTCCGCAGCGAAGGTGGCGCGTCGGGAATGGTCAGACCCGACTCGGTGATCTGTTTCCTGGCTGGCGCTATAATTTCCCAATCCTCTTTTGTCGGACTGTAGTCTGGGATCTTGTCGAACGGCGGATCATTGTAAGGCTTGTGCGAGCTTGTCGACGTATCTGCAAAGTAAAGCGACGGATAGAATGATGTGACCGCCTTGACAGGTCTACAAGATGCCAGATGGAGTGCCAAGGTGCCACCGCTCGAATGGCCGGTGACAACTATGTTGGTCGCATCGACGACAACGCCGTGCTGCGACTTCATGAGACCGCCCAGATGGGAAGCAGCCCAGTCGTATGATTCAACGCCATCAGCAAAGCTTGTGACTCCGTTCACCTGCGGAGCAAGGCGATAATTGGGAATGACGACGAGGAAGCCTTGCTTTGCGAGCCACTCTACTTGTGGCTGTGGGACGACCTCAGAGCTGCCGACCATCAAACCGCCGCCGTGGTAAACAAGAACTTGAAGATGTCAGTAGCACGCCTTGCTCATGACTTGATGATGCTCACCAATCGGCTTCGGTGACTCAGCCTCGTCTTTGAACCAGGTGAGTCGAGTTAGGATATCGTTGCCGAAGTCGTCCTTCTTGAATGGGATTCGAACGCTCTCCATGCTTGGCAAAAGTTGTAATGCACTGATGTTCGACGTTTGTATAATATTGAGGCAGAAATAGCAGAGGGGGAGATAGCTCGACAGCTCCAAGAGCTGAGAAAGGTTTCTACTCGATGGGCGGTCGCATTCGCTTACCACGGCAACTAAGGTTTAGCCTCGCTTTGCCCTTTGGGAAGCGCAGACATCATTTAGATTGATCAGAACAGTAGAGTGTGCGCGGGCAATATTGCTGACTGTGTTTAGGCAGCTGAGTTGAAAGCTGTTCAGCCTCACTGACGGTCCGCTTTAAGGTTCGACCTGGGCTAGATTTTCGGAACATTACTCACTCCCGAGCGATATCCCTCCCTCCTAGCCAAACAAATAGCCAACTGAGAGATATCATGGCCCTCCGTCTCCACGATCGGCACCAATATAAGCTGCCACTCCTCCACGCCAACCATGCGCTCTGGCCTGTCCATTCCTGCTGTCCTCCGACTATGCCATCGTGCTTTCCAAGATACGCCACATTTGCTTTTTGCTTATACTCGAATGGCGCAAGAGGGCCATCGTTGGCGTTTAGCTGACGCGATAGGTATTCTCCCTTTTGCAGGGCCACCTCAGCAAGTGTGGGCAAGGTGTAGCCTTCAATGTCCGCGGCGTCGCCCAAAGCATATGTATCATCCATGGCCGAACCATCAGGTCGAAGGATCCGAAGGTATCTATCCGTTAAGATCCGAGGCAGTCCTTTCTCGGGTTTCTTGACAGGTAAGCTATCAACAAGCGGATTTACACCATTGCCGGTGGCCCAGATCAACATGCCGTAGGGCATGCGGCCATGTTCTTTGGTGTATATCGCATCCCGCTCAACCTTCTCGATGTGCGAGCTTGTCTGGATCTCGACGTTCTTCTGATGCAAAGACTGCAAAGCGTAATCAGACAAGCTCTGGTCGAAAGTTGACAAGATCGTTGGCGCGACGTCGTGGATTGTGATCTGCAATTTGCCATCGAGGTGAGGGTACAAGAAGCGCAAGTCCTTGTGCCAAAGATCATACAGCTCAGCTGTGGCTTCAATGCCAATCGCACCTCCTCCAATGATTCGGATGTTGAGCAATTCCCTTTGCTGCTCATCGCTCGTATTTGGTAGCGAAGCTGCGTCCAGGATTTCAAGAATTCTTTGCTGGATCAGGCGCGCATCATTTGTCGTTCGAAGGAACAGAGCATGCTCTTTCGCACCTGGAGTTCCAAATGTCTGAATACTGCACCCTGGAGCGATGACAATCTTGTCATAGTTGACCTTGAAGCTCTGACTTGGTTCGAGATCGCTTACTGATGGCTTGCAGGAGATCGTTCGTTCCACGAGATCGATGCTTTCCGCGACAGCTTTGTGGTATTGTAACTCAACACGGTGTCTTCTTCGTACTGGCTCTTCGGCAAGTCGAAAGTTGAACAAACCACATGCTGCACTGGCAAGCAATGGTGTGTATTGTATCGTGCGAATCGGGCTAATGACTTGGACGTTGTATTTGGCCAGGGATAATTCCTGCGAAAGGACAAAGCCGGCCCAGCCGGATCCAATGACAGCAATTGTTGGTTTGCTCATGTTGACTGGTCTAGTCGAATAATCGATGGTGATGTTAGAAGCTCAGCATCGACGGCGTGTCATGAAGATATAATGCCGTCCAGAAAGTCGATATCAAAGACGTCATTGTGATGTTGCATGTTCGAGGGCTTACCCTGGTCAATAGAGAGTCCAAAGGACAAATGAGGATACTAGAATACCCAAACATCCATGTGCAAATCATTTGCTTCGCGTTGCAGCCGTGCATCTTGGGGTTCTTCGGGTGAACGCTTACGTCTGCTTGTATCGTCACCAAAGTGGAAGCCGAAGAAGCCCATGCGTGAACGTCGTGCCGTGACTTCCGACGGACATCAATTAAATCTTCATAAACAATCGTCAAGAAAAATTGTCGCCAACATGTATCGTGCTAGTGCGTTGGCATCGAGATGCTGGGTAAAAATGTCATCGGATTCTGTACACCACTTCGAAGGGATTGATTGCAGGCTCCGAGGACACATTTTTTATCAATGTGTCAAATCAGACCAAGCGTAGTAGCGATGGGCGAATCACACGCCACCAGCGCAAGCAATAGTTGATTAGTGTTGGTTTCGTGTTTCCAATGGAAGTGAGTACATGATATAGCTGAATAGCCTCTCTATTTCGTTCACGTTCTTGGACGCCCGTGAAAAAGCCGCCAATTGCAAGAGATGAAGAAGCAGCTTCATGTCCCGGAAAATGAGTTTTGGCGACATGACGGCATTGTCATGTGTATGTGGAGCTTGTGGGCGCTTAAGCCCCGAGGAGTTGTTTCTGGCATCCTGACTGAGCATCCCAACGAGCATCCGGGTGGACAAGAAAAAGACACCCTAGGCGAAGGTCTCGACGTAGTTGACGAATGTCAAGAAGAAAGGATTGAGATGTAATCACGGCGTATAACTGCCGCTGCCAACTTGCAGTAAATTCTATTGAAGGCATGCTCGCAGGTAATGCGACGGTTCCGACTCTGATTGTTCTGCATTGATCTGACCAGTGCTGGATGACAAACCTGACGGCGTAAGATGATCAGGTTATCGGAGTTCAATCAGTGCAAGGAAGCGGGATTACAAAGACAGGCGGCTTAAGGATCAAGGTTTTCTTGCATGTACGCCCGGATAGGCAACCGATTCTTGATCAAGAAAGCCGGGACGAGCCCCGGAGTTCCGACATCGGCCAATCAACGCCTTAGCACGCCCTACCAATGTACTCATCAATTCATTTACATGTTTTCAGTAGATCGCTTGCTGAGACACACCCTGCAACATTCACTCAAGCGAAAATGGAGTTGTCAACCATAGACAGCACCACATACCAGCCACGCAGAAGCGACGAGGCACCTATTTCTGAACCACCACACGACACTCAACATGCTCTCCCGCCGACGGATCAAGGCTACCTGGCCTACATCGCCCTCGCTGGTGCCTTTCTGAGCAATTTCTTGATCTGGGGATTCGCTTTGTCTTTTGGAGTCTTGCAAGAATTTTACTCCTCGACGGAACCGTTCGCATCGCAAGGAGGAATCGCAGCCATTGGCACCACATCTACGGGTGTCATGTACTTGACGATGCCTCTCTTCCTCTGGGGTTTTCAGAAGTGGCCAAATGCTCGTCGTTGGTCCATGTGGCTGAGCGTACCTGCCATCGCGATCGCGCTAATCGGTGCTTCTTTCTCGCAAACGGTTCCCCAGCTCATCGTCTGCCAGGGTATTTTCTATGCCATCTCTGGAAATGCTTTGGTCATGCCTACGGTCAACTTGATCAACGAATGGTTCAACCAGAAGAGAGGTCTGGCGATCGGAATTGCCATTTCTGGCGATTTTGCTGGCGGCATTGCGATGCCGCTCGTTCTACAGGCTGTACTTGACGAAGTCGGATTTCGCTGGGTAAGTGTCTACTACGGTTAGATCAATGAAAACCGGTGATTAACAAAATCGCAGACTCTTCGAATTGTTGCCGCAATTATCGTGGCACTCTCCTCGCCAATTCTCATATTCGTCAAGCCTCGTCTCCCGGTCTCAGCTGCCCACGTTGCTCCGCCAATCGATCTGTCCTTCTTGAAGTCGCCATTCTTCTGGACGCTGCAGTTTTTCAACACGGTTCAAGCCCTCGGATACTTCCTTCCAACGAACTATCTGCCAACGATCGCAGACGCTCTTGGACTGGGTCGGACTCTTGGATCCTTGACCATCTTGTTTGTCAACCTGGCTGCAGTATTCGGATGCATCGGAGTGGGCGCTTTGGTTGACAGGTTTGACGTTACCCTGGTTTTGTTCGGACAGTGTGTTTTCAGTGCGATTGCGGTGTTCGTCGCACTGGGATTTACCACCTCCATTGCGCCCCTATTCGTGTTCAGCCTGCTTTATGGCTTGACAGCAGCTGCTTACTCCACTTCGTGGGGCGGTATCATCCGCGAGCTCAAGCAAAAGCACGAAAACACCGACGCCAACCTTGTCTTTGGTCTGTTGGCTTTGGGGAGAGGTGTAGGATCGATCATTTCTGGACCTTTGAGTGAATCTCTTATCGACGAGAGCAAGTCTTTCCATACGGGTGCCATTTCAGCGTATGGCAGCGAGTATGGCCATATCATCATCTTTTCGGGATGTACTGCGTTGGCGGGAGGACTTGGTTGGTTTGTGAGAAGAGCTGGCTTCATTTGAGATTTCACGGCAATGAATGTGTATGACGAAATAAAGACAATTTCTGCAATCATTCTCTAGGATCGCATTCAAGAAGTGCAATAATCCGGCAATGCTGCTCCTACGGACATAGTAGGCTCTTGAATCAGCAGTGAAAAGACTTTGTCTTCGTACAGAGTATTTTGTTGAAAGTAAAGCCTGACCGTCTTTTTGGTTTGTAGCGGTCAATGTAAGCTGCCATGATCGATGGCGAGGCGCGGTTGTTCTTGGACCGGAAGGTGGAAGGATTCGTTGGTATGAATCCTAAAGCGGACTGTGAACTTTAGCGTCCAGTCGTCTCAGACCATGTTCCATGACGTTCAGCGTCTTCTTACTCACTTAGCGCGACCTTGGGGAGTTTCACTGGCCACCCTAATCAACACTGACTGGGATATTGTGGTCGCGGTAACAGAGACCAAGGCCTGATGGCGCCCGCCTCTGACCGTGATGAATTCCCTTCGGCTCCGTCCCTTGATGCCTACGCCGAACTGCATCCTACGAAAACATCACAGAACACGTTGTGCAAAGTTTCCATCATCAGTGAAGCATCAAGATGCTTAACTCCATGACAAACATCGTGCTGAGTTGCATGGTAGGCTTCGCGCAAGCTCAGAATATTGGCATTGGCTTCAGTCTGGCACTCGACTACGGGTAAGAACACCAAAAGTCTCATCAATCCCAACGCTGACACCAAGGTGTAGTGTCGCGAGTGTTGTTGGAGAAGATGGCTGGACCCGTGACATCGCGAAAATCTCCGGCTCCGTATTCTACAGAGACACAATGAACGCCGCCGGTTCCATGCCATCCGATATCGAAGTGATTCCCAGCGAGATACCAGACGGACCTCCCGGCGAGCCAGAAACAACCTGCGGCAACATGTACGACGACGTCTACGAGAGACGTATGCCGGCGCCCATCGGCTTGCAAACAATCTACAACCAGCTACCTCCTTGGTTGTGAGGCTACGCGCCAGATGTTGCCACGAAAGCTCTCACGTAAATGCTCCTGTGTCTGAAAATGGCCACCGAATCAGCGCTCCAAACCAAAATCCAGCAGGTCTACATCACAGTCCCAGTCCCTGTTGATCATCACTTCACCGACCGCTTAATCGCTGCTTCAGCGGCTGTGGGAATCAAGACACCCGTTATCCCTCTCCCTGGCCCCATGGCAGCAGTCAAAGCATATGGACTTGTCCACGAATGTCCTCAAAACCTCACCAAATCCACCGATACGACCGACCCCGAACAACTCATCCTTGTGATAGACTACACCCGCCAAGCCTTGATAGCCACACTCACCATAGCAGACTGTTCGTTCAAAGACCGCCGCTTCCTATTTTCCTTCGAATTCGGCGCAAGAGAAATGGCCTTTCCCGCCATCTGGATCGACCCAAGACACACCACGGCAAAAGAGCAAGAGCTTCTCGAGAACGAACGCCGTAGATCATACGACAACCTTGTCGACGCTCTCCGCCGCTTGACAGTGTTGCCAGTGAAAGGTGTTCGGACGGAAGAACACACGCGTCTTGACCGTATTCTCATCGTAGGTGATCATGCCGAAGACAAGAAGCTGCGGAGTGCACTGCGAGAGGTCTTTGGAGAGCAGTTGGAGAGGTTGCTTCATTTTGTTGGTCGGGGGTATGGAAGCGTAGATCCAGTATATGCTGCCGCGCAATATGCCGCTCGCAGCTCATTGAACAATACGTCTTTCTAGGCTTGTTCGTGAGCGGATTAGATATCTTCGTTTGGTGTGCACATGATATCACTTCCCACAGCCATGATCTGCCGAATACAGCCAAGAGGAGCGCTAGATTCGAGGACGAGCGAGAGCAAACCCGTGATGAGTAGTCGTTGGCACGTGCGTATGTCGAAGACGCCAATGTGAAGGTCCTTGATTATTAAACACTAATCCCGTGGAGGGAGGATGGCATTAGAACCGATACACTGGTAAAAGACACATGATACTCCCGCCAAAAGATATGTGTTCGGATACATCGCTATGCCAGTATACCAACACAAAAACAAGGAAGCAACGAGAAAAGCGTGGGCGTGTAACAGGAGATAAACATTTCGATACTCCAAGTCTTAAACAATGTTCGAAACCAACCAACAATCTCCCCTCTCCCATCGCTCCACAGTCCCGAACAAAAACGATATCTACGACAAAAACCCACAATCCTCTCCCTCACTTTCTTGCTTATTTCCCCTTTACTTACAAAACCCTCCCTGCCGAACTAGCCTGACTACGATCCTTGGTTTGCGTCTTCTTCAGTCCCTTGCCCAACTGAATCTGCTCCAACAGGCCGCTGCGGTCCGGCGCGCCCATAGGCGCCGAAGGCATAGGAGGAGGGGGCGGAGCGTCGTTTCCAGGCATGGGAGGGGGAGGCGGAGCGCCGCCTGCGGGCATTGGGGGCGGGGGAGGAGCGCCGTCGTTTGGCATGGGAGGAGGTGGAGGGGCGCCGGCGGAAGGCATGGGAGGTGGAGGAGGCGGGGAGCCAGCTGGGGCGGGGGAGCTGGGCTTGGAGTCCTTGTTGTCCATGGCGGAGATGGGGCGCGGGGGAGCCATGGTGCCGAAGAGGATGGAAGCGAGCTGCTTGGCGCTGCCGCCTGTGGGTGCTTGGTCGTCGTCTTCGTCGTCGTCGCTGGATTCTACGACGGACCAGTCGTCGTCGTCTGCGGGTTTGGCGCGCGAACGGCCGGTTGGGGCGGGCGCGGGGAGAGAAGTTTTATTGTCTGATGTTTGCATGCTGTGGAAGGGGTTGTAGTCCTTCTTTGCCTCGGGGGAGGCGGCAGAGGGAGTGCTGGCAACCGAGGGTTGGTTCATACTCTTCCAGAAGGGGTTCTTGGACTCCTCTGGCGGGCTCTTGATCGATGGCGGGCTCGCAGCAGACTCAGGAACTGGAGGCGCAGCGGCGGGTGGTGGGCTTGTGGCTTGGTTGGGAATGACAACACTGGCGGATGGGGTGGTATCATCCGGCGTGATGTGCGCCGGGCCTTCATCATCATCGCTGCTGTCATCGTCGCTGATAGACTCGAGCTGTGCTCTGAGCTGGCGTTCTCTTTCCTTAGCAGCCTCAATCTCAGCACGTTGCGCGGCAAGGCGAGCCTCCTTCTCAGAAGCGTCTTTCTTTGCTGCTTCACGGCGCTTCTTTTCTTCTGCCCTCTTCAGCTTGCCGGCTTTGACCTGCTCTTCAAGAGCACGAAGAGAAGCCTCCTGTTCTTCGCGCTGTTTCTGTAGCTCGCGCTCTTGTCTTGCTTCCTCATCCCTGCAATTGATTAGTCGTGCCCAAAGTGATCAATCCAAGTAGTCTGCTTACTCTAGGTCCTGGGTCTCGTGAGCCATAGCCTCTTGTTGCTCCCTCAAAGCTTGCTCCTTAATCTCGTGCTCAGCCCTCTTGGCCTCGGCCTCAGCTTGAGCCTGGTCGTTTCCTTGAGGTCCCTCATTCTTGTTCTTTCTTGGCGCAGGAGGTGCTGGTTTAGCCTTACCACTGGCGGGAGAAGGTGGGGCAACACTTTCGCCTTGAAGTCTCGACTGACGCTCTCTTTCACGACGGGCGTCATCCTCTTCAGCCTGGCGCAAACGGTCGTCACGCTCTTTGCGCTCGCGCTCCGCACGCTGGGCCGGGGTCTCGCCACCCTTGGATGGTGCCTTGATTCCAAGCGCAGCCAGACGCTCTGCCATGCGAGCTTCCGCCTGTTGCTTGATGAAAGCCGCACGCTCTTCGGCGGTCTTATAGCTGGAGTAAGACGAGCTCGAGGGCTGGGGAGAGGCAGCATTCGAACGAGAGGTGACGGGGCTTTCGTTGCGAGAGAAGCTGCTGGTGCGGCTGGGTTCTTCCACACGTTCGGCAGCGCGAGGGCGAGCCTTCTCGTCATTGCGGATCCTAGCAGCGCGCGAACTGCGCTGAAGGTCGAAGATGAAGTCTTTGACCTCGTCCTCAACGCCAAGTCCATCCTCCCACCTCCTACGCTCATGCTCGTCGGCAGTGCTCTCAGCGCCTTGCTTGAGGGTAGACTCCAAGCTCTTCGAGTACTCGGTGACACTCTCTTCAACATCACGAACCATACGTTCGTTGTCCTCGCGCTCTCGAGTGACCCTGCTTTGCTCGTCTTTCAACCTGGCGGCAGCGCCGGCTCCGTCATCGGATGTTTCTACCTTGCGTCCGGCGAGAGCGGCAGAGCGCTGCTGCATCATTGCCTTGGCCCTCGCCTTCAGACGGTCGCTCTCAGTGACTTCGCCGCCGGGTCCAGTGCCAACGATAGCTGGGGCAGAGCTCGGGTTTGCCTTGGCATCCTTCAACCTGAAGAGCTCTAACTGCGCATCGGCAATAGCTCTCTCACACTTGCGCACATGGCTCGCAAGCTCCGGCAACTTGTCAGACAGACCCTGAAGCTGCCTTTGCAAGCTGCGGCGCTCCGCATCAGAGTCGCCAGTCTTGAACGCGGAGTTGGGGTGAGAATCGATGTCCTCCTGGAAGCGCCTGATACGGCGAAACAGCTCATCACTCTCCTTCCTGTCCTTGCGATCAAGAGCATCTTCCTCGTCAGCATTGCCTTCATCTTCGAAGTCCATGGCGTCAAGCAAGACTTGCTTCTCACGAATAGCTTTGCGTAGCTGTTCAATGCTCATCTCGTCGTTGCTGTTATCGCTAATAGCTGGACTCGGGCTGCGGCCATCGCGGCCAACCCTACGCCTAGCGGAGCTACGGTACCCGACTTCTTCGTCGTTGTTCTTGAACATAGTAGCGTCCTTTCTCCCGGTGTTAGGTCCAGCACCGTTTCCACGGAACGAGTGACCCTTGAGGTAGCTGACACCAGTCTTCTGAGGTTGGAGGAAAGCACCGGTGCTCTTGCGATGCTGAGCATCCTCGCTAAGCAGTCCCTTCATAGTACCAATGCTAGCGTCGAGATTGCGAGTGGACGGGGGAATAAGCTCAGGGGGCAGCTTCGCAGGAATCGGGTATCCATTAAGGCGGCGGTAGATCAAATGCATGGCAACAGCGAACTCGTCAAGGTTCAAACGACCCTTGTTGTTGGGATCGGAGAGCGTCCAGATGCGTTCCAATTCGCCTTTGTCGATGCCTGACTGGCCAAAGATCTCAATTGCTTGTTGGCCACTGATGTAGCCCTTTCCAAAGCCGTCCCAAGCTTTGAACATGTCATCATAGATCTGCTTCTCTTGCTTGGTGACTGACCACGGAACCGTAGCATTTCCCTGGAGCCCCTGGGTGCTGAAACCAGCCTCGCGTCCGGGTTGAGGCATCATCTGCTGTTGCAGAGCTTCGAGATTCGGAAGTCCAGAGGCGGGAGCGTTCACTAGGCCCCATTGACCAGGTCTGCCGGTTGGTTGCGCGTTCAGCGGCTGTGCGATTGGACCTCCACCAAAGCCAGTTTGCTGAGGGGAGAGACCTTGCTGGGCCTGATTGAAGCCAGTTGGCATAGGAGGCATCGGTGGGCGGGGGCCGTTGTAGCCTGTAGCCTGGGGCATACCGCCCTGGAAACCGGTCTGCTGGGGTTGCTGGAATCCAGTCTGCTGAGGGAATTGATAACCAGTAGGCTGCGCGGTCAATTGCGACAAAAGCTGAGAGTCAGATGGGTTCTGCGCCTGCGGTTGCTGAATCGTCGGAGTAGAAGACTTGGGCGGCTCACTGAAGTTCGGCGCATTGGTGCTGGGTTGCTGGGCAGGTCGGTCATCCGGCACTCCGAAAGAGATGATGTCCACCATGCTCGAGACTTCGTTGCGAACGGTTTCGGGCAGGGATGAGGGCATGGCCTTGCCGGTCAAGCTCAAATTGCAGAGCCACATGGCCAGCGCAAACTCTGGGAAGAGCAATTGTCCAGACTTGGTGGTATCTGCGAGTGTCCATATTTGCGCCAAGCTGTTTCCGTCCAATTTACTCCTCAGAAGCAGATCTCTCGCCTTATCACCGCTCAATGCCTGCTCGTTACCCGTCGCACTCTTGAAAAGCTGCTCAAACTTGGCCTGATCGGCAGCGGTAATGAAGCTAAGACGAATGCTAGGGATCTTGCTTCCACTGCTGCTCTGAGGAGGCTGCGGCGATGGCTGGGCGTTGCCGCGGAAGGATGCAGCAATGTCGTTGGAGGTCATGCCGGTAGGCTGAGGCATCTGAGGCTGTGCCGGTGGAGGCGCGCCATTTTGCTGCTGCTGAATTGGAAACCCAGTCTGTTGCGGTTGCAGTTGCTGAGGGGGCTGGAAACCGGTAGGCTGCGGTTGTTGGAAGCCCTGGTACTGGGGTTGCTGGAGCTGGTTCTGCTGTTGCTGTTGCTGAGGCGGATAGCCGGTCGCTTGAGGCTGCAGTCCAGCGGCGGGATAGCCAGTATATTGCTGTTGCAGCGGTTGTTGTTGACCGAAGCCAGTGGGTTGCTGCGATTGGAAGGGCGAAGGTTGGCCCTGGAAGCCGGTCGCCTGGGGTTGGAGACCTTGTTGTTGACCAGGACGGCCACTGTTGGCGCCGCCCAGGTAGGAATTGGAGCCGGAGAACATGGTGGATGTTCCTCGCACTCGTGCTTCAGTAGGAATGGCTGACACGGGTGGTGGTGAGAGTCAGGCCAGCTTCCTTGTATGAAGTGTTGGCTGGCCCCGGGGTTGGGCTGGACCTGGGGGGCTTGGCTCGTGCTTGCCATCTGCTTGCGCGTACGTCATGCGAATGAAGTGAAGAACATCTGCATCTGTATTGATGTTTTACCTACATATAGGTGATACTCTCATAAAATAATTATCCTTGCAGGTACTCTAACACTCACAAACATGACATCGCTCAATCAACGAGCAAACGCTAAAAGGCTAAGCAATCCAACGTTACTTGACGAAGCTGAACACGCGACTCAACCGCCGAACGAACAGTGTGAAGCTTCAACGGCGACACCATGAAATGCCCCTTTTATTCGAGAATTATCGCGTGAAACAACGTCTCTTCACATATCCAAGTATATGTATTGTCCTTCTCGACATCCATCACTCACTGCCTTTCACCCCCCTGAACGCCCTTCTTCACCCTCCACTCATCATACAACGCAGTCCCATAGTCGCCACGATTGGGCAACCTCTGAATCGTATGAATATGATACTTCTTCGGCAAAGCATTCGCCAACCAAACACCATTATGATGATCAAACTCGTCCATAACAACAGGACTATGCACTCTGTAATAGAAAGGCGTCTCATCGTTGACAGGCCCAATCCAAGCAAAGTAAGTTTCGTCCAAATGCTTCTCGACGCGCTGGAGGAACGACTTCTTCGTCTCGGCGGGTAGGAGTTCGTTGAAAATCGCTACGATCTCGAGAACTGCTTGTCTTTGCGTGTTTGTCATGTCCTTTGCGCAGAGGCCTTCGAAGGGGATGGTGCGGTTGTCTTGGTGGGCGCCGCCTAGGCCGCGGAGGTCGGCTTTGTTGAAGCGGCCGGTGGGCATTGTGGTGCCTTCGATGTCGTCGATGTCGCCTTGGATTGTGGCTTTTTGCTGCTGCTCTGCGGTGAAGCTTTTCATCAGTGCCAGGCCTGCTTCCTCCTCTTTCTTGAGCATTTTTGTGCCTTTGTCGGGGCCTTCGTCGATGATGTTGGGTTCTGCACCGACGAAGAAAGGTCCAATCACTACTTCGCCGTTAAGAGAGAAGACGTTTAGACAGAGGTGGTGGCCGAAAACGTTGAAACCCCATGGTTTGTCTGCTGCTGGCTCTCCGAAGAAGCAGAAGTGGTAGCTGTCTGTGTTCATCACGTTCTTGAGCGTGGTCAGTTCTCCCAGGAAGGCATTGGTGAGCATTGCTGTCCAGACTTTCCCGTAGCCTTCAGGCGAGAGACTGGCTTTGAATAGATCGTGCACGGCATCGCGTGTTTGCTTCTGCATGTCTTCAATGCGAACTCCGGAATCAACGACAATTACCTGTTCAAAGTCAATAAGTTGCCCTGCTTACGAGCTGCCCATAAGATACTGACCTCCGGGTTTGACCAACTCCGCCACTCCTTCGCATCAACACCGTAGCTGAAAGACTTCTTCTCACCCTCCGTCGCGACATTCAGAAGGTTCTTCGCAGCCTCCACCATTTCCTTCGTCGGTCCATTGGCGTTCGGATCCGCCTCCCAAATGCCCTGTCTCACAGTGCCGTCGGTCGTGAATCCATGGTAAGGTTTCTGGTAATTCTCAAGCCACCCTCTCGCAACAGGAGTCAAGAAAATTTGCTCATTTCCCAGCACACCTTTCCCATGCGTTCTGGCATCTCTGTCGTTAGGTTGCAGTCTCGGGTGGTCCAGAGGGATCAGATAGTCGCGGAAGTCCTTGGAGACTTCGACGATTTTGTTGTGATCTGCTAGTGTGTTTGCCATGATTGCCAGTGAGTTTATGACTGCTTTCTACATTCGACACGGCTTCGAGGAGATCTTGTATGCTGCGACCTGTCGTCTTGGTGGGAAATACCCGGTAGAACTCAATGCCGAGAGAAAGAGCAACAGCTGCCGAAGTCGCGTTGCCCCGCTCTCCACAGACTGACGTTGCCCTTTCTACGACTGATGAGGTCTCGCCCTTCACGGAAACAATTGCTTTACCAGATCGTCCTCAGGAGATGGAGTCGACTGATCATGGCAAACATAGTTCGACTCGGCCCAGATGCAACCGAGGCCCTAACCCTCGGTGGCTGAACCCCAAGTCCATGTCGTGTCCCTTCAAAGACCATTCAACCCCCGAAGCTGTTCCACAAGCTCCATGAACCGCATACATAACAACGTAAATATACAACATGGAAACGGCTAGACTTAGATCACCATCATCCTTAAACATCACAATCGTCGGCGCTGGCCTCGCAGGCCTCGCAGCCGCCATCTCGTGCTCCCAAGCAGGCCACAAAGTCGTCGTAGTCGAAAGCGCCAAAGAGCTAGCCGAAGTACATACCTAACAAAAACCCGCAACCACTCAACCCCCAACCCAACTCACTAACAAACACAACCCAGATCGGCGCCGGCCTCCAAATAACCCCCAACGCAAGCCGCCTCTTCGCCGAATGGGGCATTCTCGAAACTCTCCAACCAAAAGCCGCCGAACCAACTTACTTGGCCGTAAGGCGATACTCGGATGGCAAAGTCCTCTCGCGAACTGAGAGGTTCGACGAACATATGCGGAGGAAGTATGATGCGCCTTTTTGGGACTTGCACCGTGTGGATTTGCAAGTCGCGTTGTGTGAGCGTGCGAAGCAGCTGGGAGTCGAAGTGAGGCTGGGCGCGAGAGTTGCAGATGTGGATTTCGAGACGCCGTCGTTGAGACTTGAGAATGGAGAGATTCTAACTGCGGACTTGATCGTTGCGGCAGATGGGTTGTGGTCGAAATGCAGAGAGAGATTCCTCGCCGCAAAAGGCACGTCCGACGAACCCCTGCCCACAGGCGATCTTGCGTACAGAATCGTCCTGAACCTATCAGATCTCGAAGGCGACCGAAAACTCCACGACTGGGTCGCGAACCCGTCCTGCAATTTCTGGATCGGCCCCAACTCCCACGTCGTAGCGTACTCCTTGCGAGGCGGGAGAATGTTCAACATCGTCCTTCTCGTCCCCGACAATCTGCCCTCTGGCGTAGCACGCCAGCCCGGGTCTTTGGACGAAATGCGCGCGATTTTCACGGACTGGGATCCCGTTCTCAACCGCTTTCTTGATCGTGTCAAAACCGTCGATAAGTGGAAACTAATGCATCGTTCCGAGCTTGACAGCTGGACGAGCGAGAAGAGCAATTTCGTCTTTCTCGGAGACAGCGCGCATTCGATGCTGCCTTACCTGGCGCAGGGAGCAAATAGCTCGCTCGAAGACGGCGCGGTTTTAGGATATGTGCTTGCGGCTCTTGAACGTCGGGATCAGCTGCCGCAAGCGTTGGGGCTGTTTCAGCGACTGCGGAAGAAGAGAGGCGAGGCGATTGTGCGGGAGACTTTTGCGCAGAGGAGAGATTTCCACATGTTGGATGGAGAGGCGCAGCGGGCGCGCGATGAGCTGATGATGTCGAAGTTGGGGAAGGAGATTGACGTGAAGTTTCCCAGTCGGTGGCAGTGTCCGGTCGTGCAGCCTTGGTTGTATGGGTATGATGCTAGGAAAGAAACTGAGGTAGCGTTGGATGAGCAGCCGTATGTATAAACAAGGGTACTTGAGGTGTCGTGAACCATTGCCTGAAGAGTATAGAAGCTCAGTGGCAGATCGCTGATACCGGTAAACCACGCCTGATGGTATTTTCACGAAGATAGCAGAGTGGCTGTCATTGATTTTTCATTGAGTTAATCATACTGTCAGGGGTATCCTACGCAAAAGCCAGTCTCCAAATCCCACGAAACCAAAAACAAAAACAAAGAAAGGGTATTACCAACAAAAACTCCTCCATTGTGCAATATGCATGCCCGTAGCGAACTCACGGGAGTTCGTGTCATTACACGTCAATTCGTCACCAATTCCGAACCTTTTTGCCACCAGACAGAGTGTTTCTCATTCCAAACTCAACTTTCACACCTTGGTCACGAGCCCAGTCAATTGCATCGGTGCCGACATTGCGACAGTCATAGGCGACCAGCTTCTTGAGAGAGCCATTCTGAATAAGCGTTTTGATGCCAATACCAGTGACCTCGGATCCGCTCACATTCAGAGAGCGTAGTGTGGGCGTGTACTCCTTCAGCAAATACATGGTTTCGTCGCAGGCGTCCAAACAGCCCTCGAGGCTGAAGTGCTCTAGTGTAGCTAGACGCGGATGCTGTAAAATGCTTGGGTTTGAATCCTTGGGGCGTGATGTGAGTGCACCATCTGCTTTGACATCGCTCTTAGCCATGGACAGTGTGTGCAGAAGGGATGGTGGTGCTTCGCTTGAGAAGGTGTTGGTCCCTAGCAAAAGCTGGAGACAGTTGACTGGGACACCGGCAATGCCGATTTTCAATTCTTGCAAAAGAGACAGGCGCCATTGGAGAGGGTCATGAGCCGGGTCATCGTCGAAGAACTTGTGTTGGCGAGGTTGCCATGTTCCAAGGGCGAAAGATTTGAGGGTGGCTGGTATTTTGACCTTATTCGCAGAGGTGATATCCAGTAGCAAGTCAAGACGAGTAAGATGCTTTAGACCTTGAAAATCCAGTAGGTTTTGCTTGTCAACCGGGTTATGTTCATGCAGCTTTACGGCATGAAGATTGGGCATCACGTCTTGTAACTTTGAAACAAATGAGTCCAGTCGTGCGCTAAACGCTGGCACTGTAAGTTCCAAAGTGTGCAGTTTTGGGAATTGTAAGTTGACAATCTGCATCAGCCAAGGTCCAGGGGAGTTGACCATGATTTTGTCGAATACCAGCGTCTCAAGAGTAGGAGCAATAGACCGAAGAATGTACAGCGTGCGATCTTCAGCGCTGTTGCCACCAGTCCCTATGGTTAATGACTTTAGTTGCGTGAGACGGTGGAATGTCCTTACGATCTCGTTCGACACCAATGAGTCAAGTATGGTCACCTCCTCGAGTACACAGTTGTGAGCAAGTGCTAAGAAAGCTTTAGGAAGGTTGTCCAGGTTTTTGAGGGTCACGGATCTTAATTTGGTGCGGCCAACGTTGATTGCCCGGCTAACGAAGCCGTTCTTCACATAGCGGCGAGCGTGGGACAAGTCGAGATGGTGCCAGAGGGTCGGTGTACGATCGATGAATTGGGACCATCCTTTCGATACACGGCAAACATTGATGAGTTGTCTGAAGCTCAGATAGCCCAAGACTTGTTCAGCAAGCTCACGTGGAAGTTTCGTGAGCGGGTCCACGTTACGGTTGGGCGACAATTCGTTCTTGAGTTCGCTTTGGACCTTCTTTAAAGTCTGAGATTGATTTGTTAGCTGATAGCGCTGAGAATGAAGACAAGTTAGAATTCTTTACCTCAAAGCGAAGGCCAACATGCTTCACATTCCTCAGCCCCAGGTCGTAGACCTCTAACGCCACCTTCTTCTTGTCCATCTTGCACAAGATGTCGCCGGCACGAATGTAGCCAGTCGGATCTTCTTTCGCAAGCTGGATCACCTTCTTTGCGTCTTTGATTGCCGCGCCCAGATCCTTGAGCTTGTCATGGCATGCTGCGCGTCTGTCGTAGAGCTCGACCGATGGCGAGCGGCCAATTGCACGGTCGAAATGTTGAAGCGCGATGGCGTAGTCTTCGCGCTTGTATGCCGCTCGGCCCTGCTCCCGGTAGTAGTCTGTTTGGGAGTTCATGATGGCATGCTGGTTCGTGAGTGTGAAGGGAAGGAAAAGGTGTTGTTGAGATGTTTGTTCAAGTCATGAAGCCCGCGTCGCGCGCGACGCGGGGCGAAAGGAGCCGACAACTGCAATCACTTCCGAGACGTCGGGCTTAGGTAAGCTCGCGTTTATTCGAGAAGGTCACATTCGAGGAGGAAGGTGAAGGTACGAGCATGAGTGAAACGTTTATTTATGGAGATGCTTGATCGAATAGGTGGAGTTCTCACAGGTCCAGCGAGCATTTCAATCTAAGAAAGCCGATGATACGAGCATAAAGAACGCATTAATGCATAGAGATACTCGAAAACATAGGTGGGGGTTTCACAGGTCTAGCAAGCAATTCACTCTAAGAGAACCAATGATACAAGCATAAAAAACGCATCAATGCATGGAGATGCAATTTCTTATAAGTGGGGTTCTCATAGGTCCAGTGGTCATTTCATTCTAGGAAAGCCGATGATACGAGCATAAAGAGTAAATCAAGGTACGGCTATACTATGTCATGTGAGTGGGTTTCTCACAAGTTTAGAAGGCATTTCATTCTAAGAATGCCGAAGATATGAGCATAAAGGAAGCATCAATGCATATAGATGCTTGAACACATATATGGAGCTCTCACAGGCCCAGCAGGCATTCGATCCCAAGAATGCCAAAGTCACGAGCATAAGGACCTACGAAGATACGGAGATAGCCTGGCATCTCGCCGACGCTCCCTCGGATTCATCGATCGTTTCTTTCAGCGGAGATGATGGCACGAGCATAAACGACGCATCAAGATAGGGAGATAATCTGATATCTCGTTAAATCTCTCACCGATCCTAAGAAGCTTTCTGTCTAAAGGGGACGATGATACGAGCATAAAAGACGCATCAAAATACAGGGACAGTCTGCCAACTCTTCGACACTTTCACCAATCTTATGAATTGTCGCTTCGACGACGAGGATGATACCAGCATAAAGAAAACATCAAGCCGTGGTAACAGGCTGTCATCTCGGTAAAGCTCTCGTCGGCTCGAAGTACAGTTGCCTTCAACAAAGATGATGATACGAACAGAAGCGAAACATGGCGGTATAGAGACACCATGTTGTCTCGTTTGACTTATCACACGCCCAAATTACTCATCACTCGACAGAGACGATGATACGAGCATGAGTTAATCACCATATTTTGGAGATACGTTGTTCCGGTGGATGACTTCTCACCTAGACGGAGAAGTATTCAGTCCCAGAAAAGCTGAAAATAGGAGCAAGAATCGACCAAGTTGTGCTCGAGACGCGCTGTCCTGTGAGAAGATCTTTTCCTAAGATGAAAAGACACGGTTACCCAACAGGAGCAATAATACGAGCACAAGAATATCTTCTTCATATCAACATACATATCATGAGAACAAGCAGCTCTAAAGATCGGACCGCTTTTTCCCGAACAGAGATGATGCGATGTTGAGCAAAGATGAAGATACGAATGTGATCGACCGACTGAGATTCCGAGACTCAGTGTTTCAGCATCCCTCATTGGGACAAAGCACCAGTCTTCTGACAATGCCGATTGTACAAGCAGAAGTGCATTCCTCCGATGCCGAAGCTCGATGCTTTTGTGAAAGGTTTCAGCGCATTTCAAGGCTCGATCTTTTCAACAAACACGATGATTGATAGCAGCACAACTTGCCGCATCATTGGGACTAGACACTTGACCCACATAATCATGAACGTCCAACAAATCAATAGGATAACTGCTGCAAAGGACCCGAAACCCCCTCCAATGACTGATGTAAAGGAAAAAGCGAAGTAAAGAAGTAGTAAGAAGGCGCTAAAACTCTGGAAGTGTGGGTTTTCGAGCATCGCGTCTCTGGATCTTTGGTGCATGTATTATCGAGCATGGTCTATTTGTCACCAGTACCATGCCACTGAGAAAAGGGTCGTCTGGCAATGGTATCTCAGTCCCATTGGTGGTGGTATCGTCAAGTATAGCGTAGCTACGGTGACCATGTACTATTGAGATGCGCGGTTTTGAGCATGTCGTCTCTGTTCCATGAGTGCAGGTACCATCAGACATAGTTTGTTCCTATTGCTCTCTTGCCACTGAAATATACATCCCTGAAGCATAGCATCTCCGCTCCCGTAGTGCAAGTTTCAGCATGTACAGCCCGACCAGGTTGATATGATACCACTGAACGACGCGTTTTTCGATCATAGTATCTCCTCACCATTCGTGGTAGTATCAGCAAGCATGTTCCCAACCAACCCAGGCCCTTCCCACCGAGAGCACTTTCCTACGTCTTGGAAGTGGGTGAGTGGGCAGTTGTTTTTTAAGCATCCGCTTATGTTTTTTTACGTTTTTGGAGGGTATGGGGGGGATGGGAGGTGGTTTTGGACGCGTTCTGAGTTGAGGGTGTGAGAGGCGATGTTGTGGATGTTACGATTTTACGTTTGTGAAGGAAGTTTTGTACATTACTTGAAAGGATGAGTCTTTACGTTGTTTGATGGCGTGTATATTGGAAGAAGAACTACTGACGAAGCGACTTCACTGATGAAGATGAGCACGGAGCATCACATCCCATCACTTCAGACCCTGAATCCAGCAAAAGATCTCCTCTCCTCCACTCATGGAGCCGGCATTCTCCCACCCGTTCTTTGTATCACCAGCCAATCAACATTAACTTTTTCGCCAACAATTGCACGTCACTTCTCGACAGGAGGGGCTTGACTCTCACTGGTGGGGCTGTCTGTCAAATTTGCGAGATCGGCACGACTGGGTATTGCTGCACGAGTGACTGCGACTGCATTGATCTTCCTCTTCTCGTCACTTTATTTTGCCCACCCGCAAAAAAAGACAAAACACCACATACACCCACATTGCGACAATGGCTTCCGAAGCGCCCCAGAAGATCGCCATCTTGTCCGTCTACAACAAGACCGGCCTGCTCGACCTCGCTAAGGGCCTGGTCAAGCAGAATGTCCGCCTGCTCGCGTCTGGCGGCACCTCCAAGCTGATCAAGGAGGCTGGCTTCCCTGTTGAGTACGTTTGACCTTGTTGGAAGAGACAGAAGAGACAGAAGAGCCATTGCGTGCCGCACAGTGTTGCATTTCACCTGGGAGAACCCATTGGTCTGACTGCCCTCGCCTAGAGATGTCTCTGCCATCACCAAGGCCCCGGAGATGCTCTCTGGCCGCGTCAAGACCCTCCACCCGGCCGTCCACGCCGGCATACTCGCCCGCGACCTGGCCTCGGACGAGAAGGACCTTGCCGACCAGAACATCTCCAAGGTCGACTATGTCATCTGCAACTTGTACCCCTTCAAGGACACCATTGCCAAGGTCAACGTGACCATCCCCGAGGCCGTCGAGGAGATTGACATTGGCGGCGTGACTCTGCTTCGCGCTGCGGCCAAGAACCACAACCGCGTCACCATCCTCAGCGATCCCGAGGACTACCATGAGTTCCTCAAGGAGCTCGAGAAGGGCGAGGTCACCGAGAAGAGCAGGCAACAGTACGCCCTTAAGGCTTTCACCCACACCGCCGACTACGACTCTGCCATCTCTGAGTTCTTCCGCAGGAAGTACGCCGGCGAGGGCGACCAGCAGCTCACCCTCCGCTACGGTGCCAACCCTCACCAGAAGCCCGCCTCTGCCTACGTGACCGAGGGCAAGCTTCCCTTCAAGGCCCTGTCCGGCTCCCCCGGCTACATCAACCTTCTGGACGCCCTCAACGCATGGCAGCTCGTCAAGGAGCTCGACACCGCTCTTGACTACCCTGCCGCTGCCTCCTTCAAGCACGTCTCCCCCGCTGGTGCCGCCATTGGTGTGCCCCTCACTGATGCCGAGCGCAAGGTCTACATGGTCGACGACATTGCCGGCATTGAGAGCTCCGGCCTCGCCCAGGCCTACGCCCGTGCCCGCGGTGCCGACCGCATGAGCAGCTTTGGCGACGTGATCGCCCTCTCCCGCGAGGTCGACCAGCCCACCGCCAAGATCATTTCCCGCGAGGTCAGTGACGGTGTCGTCGCACCCGGCTACACCCCCGAGGCGCTCGAGCTCCTCCAGAAGAAGAAGGGCGGCAAGTATCTCGTCCTGCAGATGGACAACGACTACGTGCCCCCTCCCCAGGAGACTCGCACCCTGTTCGGCGTGAACCTCACCCAGCACCGCAACGACGCCGTCATCTCCCCCCAGAACACCTTCAACTCCATCGTCGTCCCCAAGGAGTCCGCCCCTCTCCCCGAGTCCGCCCAGCGCGACCTGACCGTCGCCACCATCGCCCTCAAATTCACCCAGTCCAACAGCGTCTGCTACGCCCTGAACGGCCAGGTCATCGGCCTCGGCGCCGGCCAACAAAGCCGCATCCACTGCACCCGCCTCGCAGGCGACAAAGCCGACAACTGGTGGATGCGCTTCCACGAGCGCGCCCTCAACATCAAATGGAAGACCGGCACCAAGCGCCCGGAGAAGAGCAACGCCATCGACATGCTGTGCTCTGGTCTCACGCCCGAGAACGAGGTCGAGAAGGCCGACTACGAGCGCGTCTTCGAGGAGGTCCCCGCTCCTTTCACCGCTGAGGAGCGCAAGGCCTGGCTCTCCAAGCTCGGCCAGGTCGCCGTCTCCAGCGACGCTTTCTTCCCTTTCACCGACAACGTTTTCCGCGCCAGCCGCTCCGGCGTCAAGTACATTGCCGCTCCTCTCGGCAGCCAGAACGACCAGGCTTGCTTTGAGGTTGCTGAGAAGCTCGGCATCACTTACATCGAGCAGCGCATGCGTTTGTTCCACCACTAAACGTGCGTGGTCTTGCAGCAAGGACATGAACGATAAGTCAAGACGAGAGCAGGCGAAGTTAACCTTCCGCTTGCTTGCGGGAAGGGAAATCAAAACGA
The DNA here is from genome assembly GCA_030772445.1 of Cladosporium sp. MBC 237. Lineage (NCBI taxonomy): Eukaryota > Fungi > Ascomycota > Dothideomycetes > Cladosporiales > Cladosporiaceae > Cladosporium > Cladosporium sp. MBC 237. The sequence continues at coordinate 168,651 of JAPHCH010000050.1, forward strand.
TGAACATGGATAGGAAAGCATGGAAAAAGACGAAGCGCATATGAGTGGGAACAGACAAAACGAAACTGGGACCCCCAAGAAAAGTGTAGGCCATGGGATGATACCAATGTGAGTATTTAGCTACGAACAACGACGCCGAGAAAAGAGCGTTATGGATATGAAAAAATTGAAGAAGAAACAAACACTTTCAACAAGAAAATTAGACGTTTCCCATCTCAGTTGCTTTTATGATACATCTTGACGTTATTAATAAGATGATTCCAAGTCGTCAATTAGGTTGCATCCTACATCAGTCCTCATGCGGAATTTGTTAGGCGATAATTGAGGTCCTTAAAGCGAATGATAGATAGCCCTTGTACATGTAAGGTAGCTTTATCACTGTAATCACACCCTCACCACGTTTCTTTGCTGATAAATGCTACTGTCATTGATAGTATAGGCTAAAGCAACACTATTGTTACAAGTCATATATCAGATACAATCGCTACCTTACTGACAATGTTTTATGCACGCGGGATGGTTCGAGAGTCAAGACCCTGAGCCGGCGGGCATTGGCTGCAGCATTCCGCGCTGACGATCAATTCGGTCGCGCCACGATCTCATTAATTATCCCTACTCCACCACCACTTCCCACTCCCCCCGCCCACCATGACCTCCTGCCTGCGTCTTCACAACACCCTGCGCCTCGCACCCCTCAAGAACATCTCCACCCGCACCTTCACCACCTCCCGCCGTAGCCTCCAAGACCCGGCAAAGACCACCAAAGTCTCCAGCAACTACAACGCCCCGCCAGTTCCGCGCCGCAGGAACCAGGACCAGCTCCCCATCGCCCCCCTCGTAGCCATCTTCCTCATCGGTAGCGGCTGCTTCTACTACATCGTCAAGACTCGTGACGGACAAGGAAGACCCGGTGGCCACCAGCCTATCCCCGACCACGCTCCCGGAAGCAAAGACCAGTGGCCTAGAAACACCGCCAGCGACCAGACCCTTTCCCGTCGTTAAACAAAACACACCCACAAAATGGCTGCTCCCACCGTCAACCTCGACAACCCTTCCCTCACGGCTCCCAAGCGCCTCCAGCCGCTCTTCGCCCCTGGCACTAGCGAGAACCAGGCCCTTGTGATCTTCGTCCTTGGCGGCCCCGGCGCTGGCAAGGGCACACAATGCTCCAACCTCGTCCGCGACTACGGCTTCAAGCATCTGTCAGCCGGCGACCTGCTGCGTGAGGAGCAAGAGCGTCCCGGCAGCGAGTTTGGCGAAATGATCAAGTCGTACATCAAGGAGGGCAAAATCGTGCCGATGGAAGTGACGATCCAGCTGCTGGAGAACGCCATGAAGGCCACGATTGAAGGTAACGGAAACCGCAAGTTCCTCATTGACGGTTTCCCCCGCAAGATGGACCAGGCGATCAAGTTCGAGGAGGTCGTCGTGCCCAGCAAGTTCACGCTCTTCTTCGACTGCCCGGAGGAGACTATGAGGGAGAGACTGCTTAACAGAGGTTTGACGAGCGGAAGGAGTGACGACAACGAGGAGAGCATCAAGAAGCGATTCGTCACTTTCGTTGAGACCAGCATGCCCGTCGTCAACATGTTCAACAACGAGGGTAGGGTCATCAAGGTCGATGCCACCAGAACCCCCGAGCAGGTCTACGAGGATGTCGTGAAGCAGTTCGCCGCGAAGGGCTTGGAGTTCATGCAGAAGTAAGAAGAGCAAGTGATGATGCAAGAAGGCAAAAAATCCAGCATTCAAACGTGACCCCTGGTCAGACAAAACAGCATATATACACACAAACCCCAACTCATCCACTCAAATCACCATCACCTACGCCGCCTCCTCCCCCTTCTTCACATTCTCATAAGCCCTCACCACCTCCCCCAAACCCTGCACCCTCTCATTCCAAGCCTTCAGTTTAGGATACGCCTCCAAACTCAACCCCGCAAATCCAGTCTGCCTAACCCAAGGCTCAAAATGATAATCGACCGCCGTCGGCCTGTCCCCCTCCAGCACCCACCCCCCACCATGCTTCCCAATCTGCGCCTCCAAAACCCCAAAACACCTCTGCACCTGCGCTTCATACCGCGCATACGCGTCCTCATTCTTCTGCGCGTGATAGTGCCTGAACCAATTACACTGCCCCATCATCGGCCCCAACGTGGAAACCAAAAAACTCGTCCACGCATCAAAATCCGCCCTCGCCTGCTCGCCTCCTTGCTCAGACGGGCCGAGTTTGTTGCTCACATCGTAGACTCGTAGGATGTAGTTGATGCACGCCAGGCTTTCCCAGCTCGTCACGCCCGTGTTGGGATCGTGGAGGGCGGGCACGCGGCCGTTGGGGTTGATGGACGTGAAGGCTTCGCCTTTGACGCCGCTGGAGGTCGAGGAGAAGTCCCAGAGTTTAACTGTGTAGGGGAGCGAGAGGGCTTCGAGGGTTATGGCCACTTTGTAGGGGTTGGGGCCTGTGGAGTGGGCGTGGAGGGTGAGGGGTTTGAGGGCGTTGGTGGACATGGTTTTTTGTTTGGTTGGTCTTTTGTGGTGGTTGTGGTTGTAGTTGTGAGAGGGAGATTCAATGGTGGGATTGATGGGAGATCAAATTGAATGGGATATGAGAAGAAGTAGAGACTTGAAATACTTTGGAAATCGAATTCTTATTTCCCTCGGTTATGGTGCTTGTTTTTTTCTTGTCAATTACCAACTGCTGTATTCCGTATTTGTAAGGGACATTATGATGGCCCTAGTGTTGCGTCACGATTTGTATGGGCCATGATGCCATTCCTGGAGCTTGTTTGTGCTGCTCTCCCCACAAGGGTTCCGCTGGTGGATTGATGGCGATCTGTGAGGGCGAAGTCGGCACTTGTTCGTGAGACCTTGATGGATGGAAAGGGATTTTGGTATTTGTTATGTAGTTGTCTAGCAAGGAAGAGTTCTTGGTTGGATTTTTTTTTTTAAGAATTAGACCATAGGCAAATGGTCATGCATATCAATCATTTGATTAGAGCCAGAACATGGCTAACTTATCAACTTTTCTACACCTTCTTTCTCACTACTCTACATTGCTGGGACCGGATTCCTCTTGCGTTGCAACAACCCGATCATCTACCAGAGGAGATGGCAGCTCACTGCTCTGCTCTGCAACAGCAACATTGTCCGATGCTTGCTCAACACCAACCACTTCGCCTTCAACCGCAGGGCCCGCCTTGGCAGCAACAGCCTCATCACCACTAGACCCATCTCCAGTAACCTTTTCCTTTTCCTCCTCAGCAATCTCCGCAGCCTCCCAATCATCCACCACCGGCTCCTTCTTAACCTTCGGCTTCACCAACGGCGTCTTCTTAGCAAAAGTCACCTTGCCACCAGTCAGCGCAGCAAAAGAATTGCTACCACTACTGTTCAAAGCAGCAGCCATCGGCAGTCTGGGAGCGGCCTTCTTAGCCGCAACTCTCGACCACCCATCGCCGCCTGAAGCCTCAGATTCGCGTCTGTGCACGTTCAAAGAGCTGTCGGTGCTGCAGAGTTGCAGGCTGCCGTAGCCCTTGGCGGTGATGGCTGTTTTGAGGGGTTCCTTGAGGCCCTGGAGGTATTGTTGGACATCTTGCGCAGAGAGGGTGCGGCTCATGGCTTTGAGGACGACTTCTTCGTTGGGAAGGAATTCGATGTCGAATGTCAGTGGCGAGCTTGATGGGACGAGCGCGATGATTTCTGGACGCAGCTCTTCGACTGTTAGACCGAAGCGCGGGTTGCTGATGATGAAGCTGTTGAACGGCTCTGCTGCTTCGTTGCTAGCTTTCACTTTCTTTGCGCCCTCGGCGTCGGAGTTGTATGCACTGCCAGCGGCTGAGCGCTGTGCTTGCCTGATACGCAGGCATTCTGCTAGAGTCTTGTTTGGGGCCGAGACGAAGCGAGGAGTCTTCCACACCATGACGTGGCGGTGTGGCTCGGGATCCATGCTCTCAGAGTCCATGCCAAAGTCTTCGGCGAGGTGATGGATGAAGACTCGGTCGCGTGGCTTCATCGGCTTGAGGCGTAGACGTTTCTCTTCATCTGCGGCGGCGAAGACGCGGAACTCGCGCTCTTGCGTCTGAGCCCACTTCGCGTTCTCGCCAAACATGTTGAGAGTTTCGGTGGAATAAGGGATGTGATCGCCCCCATCTCCATGCAATGTCTTGTCGATGTTGAGCGCGAGGGCAAGCTTGCGGTTACGCTCGAGCCTGGCGCACTCTTCGTTGCAGGGCAGGCTCTTGCCATTGTTACCTTCGCCATCCTTCGATGCGTTGCACTTCATCTCTTGCTTCTGTGCCTGACATTCGCAGGTGATGAAGATCTTGCTTGTGCAGGGCTTGTCTTCCTTACAAGAGAAAGGAGCATGGCATGGATTCTCATCCGGATGACCACAAACCTTCTTGGGCTTTCCGCAAGGTTGCTGGCAAGCCTGGCCGTTTGCATCCTCGCATTCACCAGGACGGTGGCAGGGCTTGCGACAGAAATGCGATCCACAGCGAAGTTTGTGGCCGCAGATCTCGCCACAGCGGACATCCTGCAGCCAGCATTGCTGGTTCTTGAGGGTCTTCTTCCCGCACATGCAGCGTTTCTCCATAAGAAACGGGCATTTGGGACATGCCTCATCATCTTGGTGGCAGTTGTGTGGCACTTGAGGGTGGCCGCACGCTTTCGCTCTCTCACAAGGGTAGCGGCATGGTGGAGGCTTTGTGCCGCAAGGAAGTGGTGGATGCAGGACAGTACGGCCGCAGCGGCAGTTGATTTCGTCAAAGATGGCTTCACGACATGTGCCGCATGGGCCCTTGTGGCAGAGCTCTTCGCAAATGTGTGTACCGCACTTGAGCAAACGACCACACTGTCGGGTGCAGATGTGCTCTGCTTCGAACATGTCGTCGATCGGTCTCGGCGCAGAGTGTAGAGGTCTTTGCTTGCGCTTGCTGCTCTGGCGTTCTGCAGCCTTGCGCTCGCCGGTGCAACACCTCTCGTCACAGCCATGGCGGCCGCAGTTCAGCAGCGTTCTGCATACCCTCATGCATTGGGGCGGCTCAGTTTTGCCCTGGTGGCAGATTGAGTTCGAGGAAGTCCGACCGCACCTACACTTTATGCTGACTTTTTGCTTGCAGTTACCACAATCGCCTGTGTGGCACACCTGGTTGCATTGATGACCGCATGGCAATACCTTGCCGCAAGGGCGGATGCAGCTTGGTATCAGGTCTTCGCAAGACTCTCTGGTGTTATTCGAGATTTCTTCGAGTGGTGTCTTTCCACAAGGACAATGCGTAACGACATCAGGCGATCGTGGGCAATGAGATGCCTGCAACTCTTGCGCATGGCATTGTTTCTGACACTTGTGGACGCCGCAGTCGAAGTCTCGCTCACAGTGGTTGCCGCATTCGAACATGCCAATCCAAGTTTCCACAACAGGCTCTCCCTCGGCGACTGCGTGCGCTTGTTGGCTTTCCTTCTCTTCTGCGCGGTCAGCGCAAAGCAATTCCTTTTCAACATGCCCACAATAGCATTTTGCAGGCACACGTTCCTCGCATGCGCCACACAGTCCTTCATGGCAAGGTCGCGGGCAGGTGTGCTCTCCGCAAGGCATCAGCTCCCCACAGACTTCGCCACAACTCCAGCCAGAATCATAGTCTGTGTCTGAGCATCGCTTTGTCACTTCGTGTTTGCCACAGAAACATATCTGCGTCGGACCCATATGTGTGCAGGGCGGACACGGCCCAGCATGGCAGGTGAGTTGACAGGGATGCGGGCACTTTCTGGCTCGCTCTCTGCCACACGTCTGGCCGCATGAATGAGGTGGTATTCCGGTTAAAGACTTGGGGTCGAATTCCTTTTCGCACCAGCAAGTGTATGCCTTGGGTAATTCATCCTTCGGTAGATTACAGCCTGGACATCTCCATTGCCTTGGAGGTGGAACATCGCCTTGAGCGTTGGGTTGCGCAACTGTTGAGCCTTGGTTTGTTGACCATTTCTTGATGCAGGTCAAATGGAATGCGGTCCAACATGTGTGGCATGCCCAGACTTTCGAGTTTCGTTGCACCTCGCTTGTGCAGATGGGACATTCGTAGTGGCCGTTGTCGATATCCTCGTGAGTCCGGGTGGCGATGTCTGGTGCTTGCGATTTTGACAGACGTCTTTTCTGCTGTCGAGGCTGTTTCGGTGGCTGTGGCGCCTTGCCTTTCGCTTTTGGTGCGGGCTGCTGCCCAGGCACGAACTCGACAGCGTCAGCTTGTAGTGAGTTTTGTGCCGTTGTCGACTCGACCTGTGTCAATTGCCCACCGAATTGCCGTCCGTCGGCTGTCCGTCGATCGGCATGATTTGCTCGTCCGCCACGGCCTCTGCCTCGACGGGATTGCCTATTCCGTGGGGCATTGTCTGCTGTTACAGGAGCATCTTGTGTTGTTTGGTTCGCGGACGAAGGTTCAGATGACGGCGCAACAGACGCCGGTCGGAAACTCAATGATTCCGTGGCGTTTGCATTGCCTCTACCTCTTCTTGGACCTCTAGGGCGGCGAGGTTTGGATCTCTGATTTTGGGAGGATTGTGTTTGTGCCGCTGGCTGGCTTGCGGCTTCAGCCTGCATGGTGGCGAGAACAGAAGTCGTAGCTGTCGAAGTCCCCAATCGAGACGTTGTGAATTGCGTGGCGCTTAGGCGTGGCAGTAGAGTATGAGTAGCAGAATGCAAGGTTGTTCAAACTATGATGATTTGATCCGAAGTAGTAGAGTATGACCCTTCGTTTGCAAGGAAAAAAACCGGGCGTTTGGAAGACTTTGAACGCAGAAGAAAGCCGTCAAGCAGGCAAGATAAAAGGAAAGATCCGGTCTCACGCCTCCCGAGCCGAACCTGATGTGAGTCGTAAGTGAGGTTTGTCAGAGGGCGAGAATGGTGTGGCGAGGAATCCATTCAGAATTGCTCATCTAGTCTCGCCCTTCGGATCTTCAAATCTGACCAGTGACGTCTGCAGGAGTTTGGGGACTTGCGCCGGAAGGCTGAATCCGCCGTTTTGCCCTGGAGACCGCGATTCATGTGCTACTGTCGCTAATCTGAACGCGACAGACATTCAACCTTGACAAACAAACTACTAAACCTCATTCACCCCAGGAGCCTCGAGCTCAGCATTTGACCATGGCGTCTACGGAGGAAACACCTCCCACCCAAGGCGTCAAGAGGGCCCATGACGAGATCGACAACACCGCTGGCGAAGATGGCGCAAAACACGAAGAAAGCGAATCGGAAAGCGAAGACGATTTTGGACCTGCCCTCCCATCTGCCGAAGCGCCAAAGAAGAAGAAGAGGAGAAAGCTTCCATATGAAAAGCAATACATCGCCGCTCTGCCCTCTGCACTTCGCTATTCCAAGTCCCTGATGCACAAGGAGCAACTCGCGTTCTGCACCTTCACACCTCATACCGACTTCCTCATTACCAGCTCCGTGGATGGCTTTGTGAAGTTTTGGAAGAAGGTCACAGGAGGCATCGAATTTGTCAAAGAGTTCAAGGCGCACAACGGCGAGATCAAGAGCGTGTCTGTAAGCGCCGACGGGAGAGGATATGCGACGGCGGGCACAGATGGCACCGTTAAGATCTTTGATGTTGTAAACTTCGATCTTCTTGCTATGCTGGAGCCAGAGTTGCCTCCCAAGTGTGTCTGCTTCGTCAATGGCAGTGCTTCTTCGGATGTCACGCTCGCTGTGTCAAACGAGACAGATGGGCGCATTATGATGTATGACGGACGGGGTGAGATCCAGCCTCCCTTACATACCATTAGTGGTCTGCACCGCAAGCCTGTAAACCTGATGGTCTACAACAATGTCTTCGACTGTGTTGTCTCCACGGACGAGAGCGGCATGATTGAATACTGGCGGCCTTCTGGAGACTACGAAAAGCCGGACAATGTATTCGACATCAAAAGCAAAACATCCCTCTTCGAATTCAAGAAGGCCAAGTCTGTACCTTCAGCGATCACTATATCTCCTACAGGCACCCAATTTGCTACTTTCTCTTTCCCTGATCGCAAGGTCAGAGTGTTCGACTTCGCTACTGGAAAGCTTTACCGGACCTATGACGAAAGCATACAAACTGTCACCGAGATGCAACAAGCCGGCACCCTCAGCAGCGAGCCCATCGAGGCCGTCGAATTTGGTCGTCGGATGGCTGTAGAGCGCGAGCTCGAGAACCCAGCCGTACGCAGCCGGGCCAATGTCATCTTTGATGAAAGTGGCAACTTTATCATGTATGGCAGCATCTTGGGCACTAAGGTTATCAACACACTCTCAAATCGTGTGGTCAAGATCTACGGCCGTAATGAGCCTATTCGCCCACTGAATCTGACTCTATACCAAGGCCAGCCGGACAAGAAGGGCGTGGTCACAGTGCAGATGGCTGCCTCTGATAACCCTCTTCTTCAAGAAGCAGAGGCTCGTGACTGCATGTTGACCACGACAGCTGCAAACAAACCGCGTTTCTACATGTTCACCAACGATAACGACGTCCCCAAATCAGACCGTGACATTCACAACGAGAAGCCGAAAAACCTTATCGCCCAAAAACAAGCCGAAGAAAAAGCCGCCGCCGAAGCCCGCATGTCCTCATCCGCAACAATCCACACCACCATGGGCGACATCCACGTGCGCATGTTCCCCCAACACGCCCCCAAGGCCGTGGAAAACTTCACCCAGCACGCCAAATCCGATTACTACAACGGCATCATCTTCCACCGCGTCATCCGCAAATTCATGATCCAGACCGGCGATCCTCTAGGCGACGGCACCGGCGGAGAGAGTATCTGGGGCAAGGAGTTTGAGGACGAATTCACGCCTGCCTTAAGACATGATAAACCTTACACGCTTTCTATGGCGAATGCGGGACCTGGTACGAATGCTAGTCAGTTTTTCATTACGACGGAGAAGGCGCCTTGGCTGGATAATAAGCATACGATTTTTGGACGTTGTGTCAAGGGAATGGATGTGGTGCATTTGATTGAGAATGCGAGGGTGTTTAAAGAGAAACCGGTGGATGATATCAAAATTATCAACATCAGCGTTGACTGATTGGTTGGCTAAAGAATACCGGGTTAAAGCGACTACTGCGATGTAGGCAAACATTGAACCAACAAACCCTCAACAAACTCCTCAAAAGCTCCAAACACAAGAAAAGCATCAAAACCCAAAATCCCAGCTCAAATCAAACAACTACTTCTGACTCACGTCGAATTCCTCGCCCCATTCCACCACCCCGTAGTATCGCGATACAGCCCCGCCCACCCACGACAAGACTCCCTCGCAAACCCCTCATATCCCTCGCAAACATCCAACATATCATCGCGGAACCTATCGTCCACGCGATCCTTGTTAGCCTGCGTCCACTCGCCGCGGGATTTCAAGTACGTGTCTCCGAAATCGTGGCGGTGGCAGGCGGGCAGGAAGTCGAAACCGCTTGGCTTGTCGAGCGACATGGTGCAGCCGTCGGAGGTCCAGTTGAAGCATGAGGGGGTGTTGGCGGTACGGGCGTGCTCGAAGGCGGCGATGGCTTTGGGAGGGGGTGTTAGGTGGGGGAGTTTTGGTGGAGGGGGAGGGGAGATGGAGGCTTACGGGTTTGGAACATTAGTTTTTCCCATTGCGCGTGAGAACAGGCGTCTTCAGGTTGGTTGTTGAGGGTTAGGAGGGCGAGCGAGAGGCTCGGGAGGCCCAGGGTGGGTAGGAGGATGCCCGGCTTCATGGTGGTTGTGGATGTTTCCTGTTTTGAAAGGGTGGTGATGGGGAGACGAACGGTGTAGACTCGACCTATGAAGGTGGACTTTTATAGTACTCTTCGTGGACGATTATCCTGAGCATTTGACTTTTCGAGTTTATTGGCGTTCAGTCATCTTGTTTTTTGTGTTTTGTCGCCCTATGGCTGCTGGTATAGGTCATCAACGATCTTTTCAAAGCTGTTGGTCGGGTACTCGACGTGGATGCCTTCGATATTCTTGTACATATAGTGTCCTTCTAAGGTCTCTAATGTTCGATCTTCATCATTATCCACACAATATCATTAGTTCCACGCTTTGGGCGTAGCAAATCGCAACGGTACGATTCGTGGAAGAGCAGAGACTAGACATCCATCCCTGATTAGGGGTACAGGCTGGACTAAGTGATACCTGTCGTGCTATTGATCCGGCAAGATTTGATCTGAGCATATCAATAAAGAGTATTAGAAAATAGCTAGGTCACCTACCTAGGTAGATATCTCAATGGTCAGACAAGCTCGACAAGCCACTTTTGATTGCATTTAAGCTCGCGTGGCTAAATTCACATCGCGTCGGTTGGCCCCGCTCAATGTGGCGCACACCTGGTGACGTATGTTCGCAACAGTCAAGAATGGACTGGACTCAACCTTCGTGTTGAGTTACTACAAGTGACTTTCTTGTTGACACTTGGTTTCTATTAGAAGTACTCCCTACAAACAGTTGCCTTTCTACTTGCAACACTTCACGATCAACAAGGACAACCTAAACCCAATCCACAGACTCTGCGCTTCCTAGCGCCGTCAATCACTCAGAATGTCTGGTAAGGCAACAGTCAAACATACATACACCCCTAACCGCATAGCTAACTCCTCTTCCAGCACCACCCGTAGACTACTACGCCGCCTTGAACATCGACTCAAAAGCAACCCAAGAGCAAATCCGCAATGCTTACAAAAAAGCAGCCCTCAAGCACCACCCCGACCGCGTAGCAGCCGACTCACCCGATCGCGCCCAGCGAACCAAAAAATTCCAACAAATCAACGACGCCTACTACACCCTCTCCGACACCACTCGCCGCCGCGAATACGATGCCGCGCGCAATCAATTCCACGGCTTTGGCGGATTCGGCGGACCAAGCGCCAGCGCAGACGACTCGTCCGCCGACGAAGAAGTCCCCCGCCCCGAGCCCGGCAGCGGTATGCCAGGCGGATTCCCATGGTCTGCATTCGGATTCGGTGGCACGGCGAAGAGCGAGGCGGACGCAAACCAGTACTCGAACGAGCAATTCGGCGGCGTTTTCGAGGAAATGATGAGGGACGAGGGCATGGCGGATGAGAACGACAACAGCCCCACGAAGACTTTCTGGTCGATTGTTGGCGGCATGAGCGGAGGCGCTATGGGTTTCATTGTCGCGAATATGCCTGGTGCTGTGGCGGGAGCGGTTGCGGGTAACAGACTTGGTGCTATTAGGGACAAGAAGGGGAAGAGTGTATACTCTGTTTATCAGGAGTTGGAGCAGCCGGAGAAGATGAGGATACTTTCTGAGTTGGCGAGTAAGGTTTTTGCGCATGCGATTAGTTAGAGGGGAAGTTCTGTGGATGGCGAGGAGGCCTTTGTTTGATTGACCCAAGAGATACCATGAATTTGTCCTAATATCATTCACGAGTTTTTTGCTTTTTGCAATGACAACGATGGATTCTTTCGTCTTTGTCAGTCGAATATTGTTTGTCCGATATTCCAGTGAAGAGGTAGCGAATAACTTAGACATTTGTATAAGGGGTCTCTCCATACCTGGATGTGGACACGACATTAGTCTTCAGCTATCAACAGGACATTGATTCCATTCAATCTGCCACTAAACCAAATCAACATCATTCTTATATTGGATCGTTGCCAAGATTTCGAAAGACATGCTTGCCTGAGGCCACTCTCGTGGGCCCCGCGGCCTGTGATTGGTCGTCTCGAATTTCAATCGCCTTCACAACATGTTGGAGCACAGTCATCGCTCGACCAGACCGCCCAGCAAGAGGTTCTACCACTTCGCCACTTACAGTCTCCGCGGTTCCGACGGTCGTTGCGTAGAAATCGCATATCAGTCAAATTTCTGGACCTCGAGAAATCTTCCCCGACACTCGACGGAGCTCTTTCGCCATCTCGACTTGACCCCGACGCCGACGAATCTTCCAATCGAATCCGGCGCAAACGTCTTTCCCACCAACACCAACTAACACACCACACCACATCGCAACTATGGCGACCAACGGCGACTACCCCCCCTCCGACGAGGAGTACTCTCCTCCCCAGTCCCCTGTTCTTGAGGCACAGGGCAACGCCGATGAGGTCCCGGCTGAGGGCGAGGGCGAGGAGAGACAGAAGGGTGCCGCGCCCGCACCCAGGTCGGCACTGAAGAAGACTCTTCGCTCCGACGCTGCACAGGCATCACGACCAGAGCTCCCCGAGCAGCCGGAGCCCAAAGACTTGGACGTCTCCAAGCTCACACCGCTTTCCCCGGAGATCATCGCGAGACAGGCCACCATCAACATCGGCACCATTGGCCACGTCGCTCACGGCAAGAGTACGGTTGTGAAGGCGATTTCGGGTGTGCAGACTGTCCGTTTCAAGAACGAGTTGGAGAGAAACATTACCATCAAGCTTGGTTACGCAAACGCAAAGGTCTACAAGTGCGACAACTCCGAGTGCCCGCGCCCGACATGCTACAGGAGTTACAAGAGTGAGAAGGAGGTCGACCCGCCATGTGAGCGCGAGGGCTGCCAGGGCACATACAGATTAGTGAGACACGTTTCGTGAGTATACCCCGATGTATTGTAAGGTCGAAAGAGAGGAGGAGGCTAACCATGCGCAGTTTCGTCGATTGCCCCGGTCACGATATTCTCATGAGCACTATGCTTTCAGGTGCCGCGGTCATGGACGCCGCTCTTCTCCTGATTGCCGGCAACGAATCCTGCCCCCAGCCCCAGACTTCCGAGCATCTTGCAGCCATTGAGATCATGAAGCTCAGCCACATCATCATCCTCCAGAACAAGGTCGATCTTATGCGCGAGGAGGCCGCATCCGCACACTACGACTCTATCAAGAAGTTCATCCGCGGTACCGTCGCCGACGACTCTCCCGTCATCCCCATCTCTGCGCAGCTCAAGTTCAACATCGACGCCATCAACGAGGCCCTCGTCACCAAGATCCCCATTCCCATGCGCAACTTCCAGGACGACCCTCACCTTATTGTCATCCGTTCTTTCGACGTCAACAAGCCCGGTTCCGAAATCGACGAGCTCCAGGGTGGTGTTGCCGGTGGTTCCATCCTTACTGGTATCCTGAAGCTCGGCGACGAGATTGAGATTCGCCCCGGTATCGTCAGCAAGGACGACAAGGGCCAGATTCTTTGCAAGCCTATCTTCTCCCGCGTCGTCTCTCTTTTCGCCGAGAACAACAGCCTCAAGTTCGCCGTTCCCGGTGGTCTTATTGGTGTTGGTACCCGCATCGACCCCACCCTTTGCCGTGCCGATCGTCTTGTCGGTTTCGTTCTTGGTCTCAAGGGCAAGCTCCCCAAGATCTACACCGAGATTGAGGTCAACTACTTCCTGCTCAGGAGATTGTTGGGTGTCAAGACCGCCGATGGCAAGCAGGCCAAGGTTGCCAAGCTTGCGAAGAACGAGGTGCTCATGGTCAACATTGGTTCCACCGCTACCGGTGCCAAGGTCGTTGCCGTCAAGCACGATGCTGCCAAGCTGCAGCTCACCAGCCCGGCTTGCACGGAGATCGGCGAGAAGGTCGCCATGAGCCGAAGAATCGAGAAGCACTGGCGTCTTATTGGATGGTATGTTTCGGCCATCATTCACATTCAAGCCTTGACAAACAGCATACTAACCGCTTTCACAGGGCAACCATCGAGGCCGGTACTACCACCGAGCCCCAGAACGCTTGAGCGCGTAGTTAAGGTAATGCATGAGCTTTTCTTTTCCACGGCCAAGTGCATGACGAGACGTTTTTGAAATGGCGGGCGTCTATTGGGGCAGCGTTGGTGGCTGCATAGCGTGGTCTTCTTACATAAACAAGGGGTCGCAATGAAAAGTGTTTGAGTATGTCATGGCCAGCGGTCTAAAGAAGTCTTGTTCGATCGAGCTATGAGTTTGTAGCGTCTTGTGAATATTTAAATCCACGAGTTCAGCATGATCACACACAACATGTGCCACCATACTCTTGAGAGCGAGGTTCTCAAGCTTTCAATTTATCACCACTTCGACCTGGGCGTCTCGTACTTTTCTTCAAATCGCCCATGACTTTTCAATGTGGGGCTAGACCATTGAGGGGTAGATCTGAAAGACCCTGGGGAAAGTTTAAAATCCAGGAGAGGTGTTGTTTGTGAGACGTAGCTATCGCCTGGTAACATCTGCTTGCTTTACATACATACCTTACTGTCCTGTATATACGTATACAAATCGCAGTCAGCTTCTCACCAATCCCGCACATTGAACCTCTTCCGCCTGCTCCGCGACTTCAAGCGTTCTAGCCCGCACGAATCCGTCCATACCGCTTCCCCTCCGCCTTGACAATATCCAAGAGCTTCAAGCCAAACACACAACTCTATACCAATACACGAACACGAGAACAACACCAGCATTATGGCCACCACCGCCCCCGCCGCGAGCATCATCCCTGCGCTCACCGAGCGCCCCGTCAAGAACACCATCTGCCTCTTCGATGTCGACGGCACTCTCACACCTGCAAGACGCGTGAGCACCCAATCTACCACCTCACCTAGCCCAAACCCCCTCTAACAAACCCATGCCACCTCCAGACCGTCTCCCCCGAGATGCTCCAACTCCTCTCCGCCCTCCGCCACAAAGTCGCCATCGGCTTCGTCGGCGGCTCCGACCTCGCCAAACAGCAAGAACAGCTCGGCACATCCAGCATCCCCGTCTCGACCCTCTTCGACTACTGCTTCGCGGAGAACGGCCTGACAGCTATTCGCATGGGCGTGCCCCTCGCCAGCCACAGTTTCATCAAGTGGCTCGGCGAGGACAAGTACAAGCAGCTCGTCCGCTTCATCCTGCACTACGTCGCCGATCTGGACATTCCCGTCAAGCGCGGCACGTTCGTCGAGTTCCGCAATGGCATGATCAATGTCAGCCCGATTGGCAGAAATGCCACTGTTCAGGAGCGCAATGACTATGAGAAGTTTGATTTGGAGCACAAGATTCGCGAGAAGTTCGTGCAGGCTATCAAGGACAACTTCCCTGACCTGGGCCTTACGTACGTGTCAAATCCTTTCAACTCTGCACCATCTAGAGGTTCAATCCGCAAGACCAATGAACTAACCCTTTTTCGCAATACACAGCTACTCCATTGGCGGCCAAATCTCCTTCGACGTCTTCCCCTCCGGCTGGGACAAGACGTACTGCCTGCAGCACGTCGCGGCCGAGAAGGATCTCAGCGGCATCGACTACAGCACGATCCACTTCTTCGGCGACAAGACGTACAAGGGCGGCAACGACTATGAGATTTTCGAGGATTCTCGCACGATTGGCCACAGCGTCACGAGCCCTGAGGATACCATGGCTGAGCTGAAGAAGTTGTTTGATTTGTAGTCGTTTCCGTATATGTGAGCGAATTATGTTTGTTTCTTCATGATGGGATTTTCTGATGGTGCACCGATGAGCGAAATTATTGAGTTTTGAGGTTTCGAGTCCTTGCGCGAAGCGATGGCATTGGAGGATGAGGTTTATGTGGTTGCATAGATTAGACACCACAATGAGACGAAGTGAGATGTCGCATATCCTGGCCAATCGCGTTAATGTCGACTCCACACGTTCAAAAGCCCGTCAAACTCATGGCCAGAGTATTTCGAAACTGCCATTTGTGTTTCTCGAGATTTGTCACATCTAACATGTCGCTCTGGCCTTGTATCCCAAGGCTGCTTGGTAGCACAGCCTGCCGTTTTTGGGGTCTCGAAGGTCTGGTGTCCATACGGCATTAATCATAATTTCTTTTTCCGAACCATAGCAATCATTGCAACCCAGCCCCCCTCTCCTTCATAAAAGCCTGCCTAGCCGGCGCATAACACTGATCAACCCAAGCCTGCGCCTCCGGCCCCTGCGCAATCTGCGTCTCATTGCTCTCCAACACCTTCCTCCCATTACTCTTCGAAACCTCAAGTAAACTCCCACCCTCAAACTCCCCCTTCTCAACCATCTCCTTCATCGCCTCCGCAACCTCCTCGGAACTAATCGCCATCTCATCGCTATACGAGTACTGCTCCGACGTCTTCACAGCAGCCGCCTCGGGCCCCGTCCAGAGAGGTGTGGACACTATGCCCGGGCAGATGCAGACGACTTTGACGTTCTCGTCTCTGTCCGCTTGCGCCATGGATTTCGTAAAACCCACCACGGCATGCTTGCTCGCGCAGTAGAGTGGCGAACCGTAGAAGCCTGAGATCCCGGCCATGGAAGCGACGATGAGCACGACGGCGGGTTTGTTGGCGCCCAAAGCCGAGCGCATGGCGATTCGAGTCAATTTGATCGGATGCTCGGTGTTGATTCTCATGGCCTGGTAAGACTCGTCTTCGTTGTCCTCGTAGAACGAACTGACGTTCGGTTCGAGCACGCCTGCTCCCGCGATCCAGACGTCTGCCACGGCGTTTTCACCGAATGCCATGGTGACTTCCGAGGGAAGACGCGAGAGCTCGTTCCATTTCGAAACGTCGCATTTCGTGTAGGCTACTCTGCCTGCTGTGGTGGGGTCGCGGAGGAGATCTTGGGCGTCTTTGAGGAGGCGTAGGTCGGCTATTAGGACTTTGGCTTGGGATTTGAGGGCGAGTTTTACGAAGGATAGGTTGATGCCTGTGTGAGTTTTGTTAGGGATGCGGTCGACGTGAGTTTAGCATGTGGAGGGATAATACGAACCGGAACCTCCACCGGTTACAACAACTATCTTGCCGTCTAATGGGAAATCTCCGACTACCATGTTTTTGCTATGAATGAAGAGGTTTCAAGAGGTCTATGTGGATTTTAACTTTGCTTCAAGACTGTTCCAGAGGTATCAAGAGAAGTGAATATCCCATAATATCGAATCCATTCCAGTTCTGGCATCTTTGAACCGCAGCCGTTTGATAGATCCACTTCGGGGCATGCGGCATTAGGTCACAGTTCAGTCAACCGTAGCTATGACGGCAGTCATTGAGGGCACTGCCACGTAAGCAATTGTTGAATGCGTGTAAATCATCTGGTCGCCCAGCAAAATCACTCTTGCAACGCTTGAGTTTTCGCAAGGGAAACATGTTCAAAACGGAAGTACCTGTGTGTTGTACGGAGGCATGGTCCGAGACGAGGTCGGGGGGAACAAGGAAGTGCATGCTAGATCTGACGTCGTTGATGCGCCAAGGTGAGCTGAATTGAACCGATGTCACTTCTTCTTGACATCCTCGTCATAAAACCAGATGCCATACCATAATAAATCTTCTGGACGCTTGGTCTCCAGTAAAGTCAAACATTGCGAACGCAAAAGATGATCCGAAACCGGTTCAACAAGAATGCATCCAAATAACGTCAACTGCTGCTCAGGCTTCAGATCCCGACCTGCCTTCGGCTCCACATACAGCAAAACGTCGTTACGAATGCAACCTCAGCTACCTTCTCCGCGCTTTTGCCTTTTTCGATCCATCGCCTCCTCCAAAGATCGACAGGATCGCTTCCATACACACAGGCTTTCAATTCAGTACTGGCAAGGCAATGGATGTAACCCCTCAATTCTTCCGGAGGATGCTTTGGTTCGGCAAGCATTCGCGCGAGATGTTTGATGGGTGACTGCTCCTGAGGTTTGCATATATATATATAAAGTCGATGTCGCTGGCAATGCCTTTTCCATGTAAGTAAGACTCCGGCAAGAGATCGTCTCGCAGATATGCCAGCAAAAAAGACTCAAGTTGCCGCTGGGCTGCTCTTCGCCTCAACAGTGCATGCGCATCCAAAGCCACACACCAAAGGCTGCGAGCTTTCTATTCCGCCCAACGCTGCCAATGCGTCAATCCCGCACTCGAACTCATTTGCTTCGTTCTCGTTTGAGCCGGCATTCTGGGTCGAGTTTTTCGGTAACGGAAGCTCGCCAAACGCGCTCACGTTTGGTCTGCTTGATCTCATCGTGAAGCATGGCGGAAGACCCATTATCCGCCCAGGTGGAATCACTATGGACTCAATGGTGAGTTCATTGTTATGAAGGCCAAAAGCATTGCTGACAATTAGTCAGATCTTTGATGAAACAGCCGAAGGAACCGCCGTGCGAACCACCAACGAGGCCGGTGGTGTATACCGCACTACAGTCGGCCCTGCGTACTACCATAGTTGGGATAACTTCCCCGAAGGCACTCAATTCGTGTCAACACTGAATTTCGGCAATGACAGCCTGCCAATCGCACAGGACATGGCCGTAGCATCTGCAAAGTACCAGGGAGACAAGATCCTATACTTCGAGCTCGGCAACGAGCCCACGAACTACCCAAGCGATCGTTGGGAGAACAGCACTGAAGCATACATTGCGCAGTGGCAAAATTGGACGAATGCCATTGATATCGCCGTAGATGCCACAGGCAACGTCGACCTTCCCAAGGCCAGGTGGTGGGCGTCGTCGGCGACAACAGACGTCACTGGGCTCAAGGTCCGCCCTGCTGATCTAATTCCTGCTGGGATTGACAGTACGGGAGAAGTGGCCGAATATTCCATTCACTCTTACCCGTTCTCGACCTGTGATCCGGAACGACAAGTGCTGGCCACCACAAACAATATCCTCAACCACACCGAGCTCCTCCGCTACGCCATTGACGAGATCTACCCTTCCGCTCGCGCTTCTCTGGACAGCGGCAAGCCATGGGCCATCGGCGAATTCAACTCAATCTCCTGCTCCGGTCAGCCGAACGTCACCGACACCTTCGCGCAAGCCCTCTGGGTTCTCGACGCAGATCTGATCTACGCCTCTCTCAACGCAAGCAGCGTCCACCTCCACCAAGGAGCAACGCTAGTCTTCCAGAGCGACCAGCAATCCAACGAAGCCGGCGAGGACGGCAGCCCGGGTTTCTCAACTTACTCTTTCGTCTACCCTCGCGACAGCATCAGACGCGGCAGGGCACGAGCGCTGCCTAGTTTCGTCGCGCAGCTTTTCATGGCTGAGTCCTTCAGCACGCCGGAAACGAGAGTGCGAGCTTTGGACGCTCCGGAAGGCGTTAACGGCGAGCGATTCTCGGCTTATGCTTTCTACGTCGAAGACCGTCTCCATAAGCTGGCTTTGATCAACATGCAACCGTACTATGCGAACTCAACCGAGGACTTTTCTGTACCTTTCAAGATTCCCACGCCGAAAGGTCGCAAGCACCGCGGTCATGGCTCGGTTTCGGTCAAGAGGATGACGGCACCTCATGTGGATGAGAAGGACACTTCGAAGACTACTTGGGCCGGTCAGTCGTTCGAAAATGGTACTGCTGTGGGAGAGGTTGAGGTCGAGCATGTCGGCCGGGACGGCGTGGTGAATGTTCGTGGTAGTGAAGCTGTGCTTGTGTTCTTTGATGGGGAAGATGAAGGATATTAGATGCCAGCTCTTCTATAAGAAGCGCGGAGCGCGCAATTTGACAGTATGTCCTTGTACAGCTTCTGATTGTGACTGTTGGAAGGCTTTGGACGGCGCCATGAAAATGACTCGTTCCAAACAATCGCCGTATATTTTCACTCGGGGCGTGAAATAATCCACGCTATCGCGACAGCAACCATCCCAGCGACGACTGCCACAGCAATGACCACAACACCACTTCCCACATTGAACGTCAAAGAAACCAAATTGGGAGTAGGCGCAGGTACACGCCTAGGAGTATCTTTTATTGGCGATCCGGCAGCAAAGTCCGACACCGAGAGAACCTTATCCGCCTCGAAGCCTTTCAACTTCGCAATGAGTCTGGTCACACCTTGGTCCGTTTTCACTCTTGACACCTGCGGCGTTGCGTTTTTCTCTTGTGTTTCCCGCAGAAACTGCAGGACACCATCCCGCCTAACAACTTCCGGAGCGCCGTACTTTCGCACCTCCCATTCAGCTTCGCTCTTGATGGTTCGCAGAGCATCCTTCGCCCAGAGCTCGTGCTTCGAGTCTTCTGCCGCTTTCTCTTTCAACTCTTCGGCGTGTTGAACATTGGTCTGGCCTGTGATTGAATCTCGGTAATTGACGTCTACGCCCGCCTGTATCAAACGCTCCACCGCTGCGAGCTCACCGGACTCTACTGCAGCGTGGAGTAAACTTGGGTGAATCTCTCGACCAGAAGACAATTCTGCACCTTGCGTGATCAGGTACACGCAGAGGTCGAGCCGTCGCCATCGATGGGCGAGCTCAAACGCCGTTAGGCCCCATTTGTCTCGAAGGTCCAAGCTGATGCCTTCTTTGCACAGGCTTTTGAGGGTATCCATGGAGTTCTGTCTGACGGCAATGTGTGCGCAAGTCTGACCTTCTGAATCGATGTCAGATAGGAATGAACCACTTCTTGGTAACAGAAGTGGAAGGACTTGGCGACGGAAATCATCCTCAAGCTCCATAGCATGGTGTAGTATTGTAGAGCCGGAGTAATGAGCCGTCTCTGGGTCGATGGGGTCAGGCAGTTGATCGAGCGCAATTTTGAAGGCGTCGAATTTGGCCGCGCGTAGTGCCATGTCAAGAGTTGCTGGCCCGTCATCGCTATTCAAGATGGCGGCGTTGCTCGAAGCAAACAGTGCTTTGACATGCGAGTCCCAGAGTTCTTGAGAAGCTCGTCTGGCTCTCTTGAGAGGCGTGAACCCTTGTACGTCTTCCAGCGTAGGGTCGGCACCGGCGTTGAGTAGGAACTCAATCGTCTCTACGTGTGACGTATTACGCAGATTGCTGCAAACAGCGTGCAAGGCTGTGGCCTTGTAATTATCCAGAGCATTGATGTTGAACGATGCCTCGTTTGCGAGATGATCGTGGAAGAGAGTCACGATCGCACAGACGCCCTCGGTAGCGGCTAGGTGTAAGAAACTACGCCCAAAGTCGTCTTTGTAAAGGTGATGAAGGCTTTTTCGAACGAATATGCGAAGCAGCTCTAGCCTCCCCAATTTGATTGCCATTACTACCGCATTGTCAGATGGAAGAGGCGCCCGATGGTCGTCCATCAGCATGGCAGCCAGAGTATGAATCATGTCTGAATCTTGCTCGTAATGCAGTGTCTCTCCTGCAAGCCAGTCAAGTGCTGTGCGGCCGCCCAAGTTGTCTCGCATGGTCAAGTCGGTATCGTCATGGGCCAGCAACTGACTAACGCACCCGATCTGGAGGCTCTGCACTGCTCTGGAAAGCGCGGTGCAGTTCCACCCATCCGGTTCGTTCACAAGGATCTTCTTGTGAGCCAGAAGCTTTTCCATCATGCTCTCGCGCCCCCATTCTGCGGCTGCGATCAGGGGCGTCTGGTCGGGTTTTCTCGTGCCTTTTAAGTTGACGTCGATGCGGTCTTGGGCCATCAGCAGTTCGAAAACGTCTTCGTGACCAAACTCAATGGCCTCCAGCAGCGGTGATCTGCCATGCTTGGTCAGGTGATTCGGACTGGCACCAGCTTGCAGGAGTAGCTTGACGATAGCGAGGTGACCTTGACGGCAAGCGTAGATCAGTGGAGTCTGATTGAACGCTCCTTCGACTGGATCCACCAAGGTACCTGCATCAATCAATCCAGCAGACAAAACATCCAAGCCAAAGAAGGCGCAAACATGCAACGGGGTGACACCTCCGCTGACATCCCAAGTAGACATTTGCGACGACGGGCTGCGCCAGGCAATTTGCATGGCACAATTGAGTCTTTCTGCATCATTCAGGAACTCCAAAATGCGCAGAGTGTTCGCTGCAGTCTGCCCAACTTGCTTCGCATGGAGACCCCAGTAACAAGCGGCATAAGATGCGAGCGGGAACTTCTTTAAAGTTTCATCAAGCTGAAAAGACGTTTCAAAGGGCCGGTCGAAAGCCTCCAAGCCCAAATAGGAGAGACAGGCATCGAAGATTTTCTGCTGCGCATCCGGGAAAGGATTGTCGGGAGATTCATTGATGAAGACAGGGAAAGTACGGTGTGAAAACCCCACGAGAAAAGCATCCATGTACCACGCAGAGTCAATGCTCAGTAGTCCAGCGGTGTCATGCCTCACCACCTCCATGCGGCAGCAGCGGTCAATGAAGTCCGAGAGTGACCGATTTCCGGAAGAGATAGCTGCTGCGTGGGAAAGCTGGTCATATCGGAGCACGTCTTTGGCGGCCGAGACAATTGTGAGGTGATCACGAGCTACCTGCGCGCCGGGTCCATTGAAACACATCGCCAGTTTTTCGCGATACTGACCATCGATGTCGGGAAGCGAGCCATGCTGAAGCTGTCGAAGAAGCGAATTTGCGCCGTGTGTATGGCGTTGTTCTTTAAGGCGCTCCAAGAACAATTTCGCATGAAGGAAGTTGCCGTCCGCAGCTTCGGCGATCTTTGAAGGAAGTTCGTTCCACTTGTCCGCACCAATGTCAGCTCGAAGCATGCCCAACAAAGTCATGTTGCCAGAAAACATCGTGTCGTCGTCTCCTACATCCCCACCAGTCGAGCCTTCGTCGAGAAATTGCTCTGCAAAGCAATGCATGTCTGGGATAGACGCCCGCACTTCAATGTGCACCCTGAGAGGAGGCTGAAGAGTATGAGTTGGGTCGTCGCATCTGAGACCCTTGTTGACGAAGCAGTCATGGCATATCTCTACGCCATTGCCCAGGAAACCATCACAATGTTTGCATTGCCAATACAACTCCCAGGCTTCTTGAGGGCCTTGATGACGATAACAGTGGCTGATATAGTTCTTTGTTCGAGGATCACTCAGCTCGGTGCTGAATATACAAACGCCTTCTTGCCGAAGCCAGTGGATCTCGTCGTTGATCCTGTCTCCACAACCTTTCGCTTCGTCGAGAGCATCGATGACTAAGAACTTGTGCGTGAAGTGTCGCAACTCTTTCTGCAGTATCTCTCTGGCCTGGTTTTCATCGAGTGGGCGCTTGCCGCTGAATCTGGCTCTTTCCCATTCCTCACGTACGTCGTGCGGTATCTTCACAGGCTCTTGACTGGAAATGAGTTGTCTGAGAAGGCTGCGCAGGACTGAGGATATCGATTGTCGCACATCATTCTTGTAATTGAAGAACAACGACATGATTGGCACCGAGCGGCCGTCAAACTTTCTGCGCAAGTCGGCCATGACAGCCTGTGCCCGAATGCTCTAGGTTGCTTGTCAGTACATGACTCGAATAAGCCGCGATGAATGAAAACATTTGAGAATTTTGAGAACTACGAAAGTCGTCCCAGTCACCGACCGCGAGATGGGACGCTTTTGCAGCCTTAAATATTGTGGTTTGACCAGGCTGCGCCTAGATATGTGACACGACAGCCAATGTACTTGCCTCCAGCCTACCAGTCGGCTTGATCGCGCCCTAGAGGATCGTAGCGACTCACCTTCCCAGTGCCAGGCTTGCCGTGACAATTCATCTGCCACGACTTGTCTTGATGCCACTGCTTGTATTTTGGATCTGAAGTTACGAAGCTGGTATTTTCCAGAGCCTGGTCAGGCGCAGGATGCAGAGGGGCAGCAAGGGTTTCTGGGCACACCCATTGCAAAATAGCCATGACCTCTTTGTCTCGCTGCCGTTGGTGCAACGCATTTGAGGATGCAAGCTGCCATTCCACGTGGTCGTCCCCAAGCTTGTCTCGCATGCGCCTGATGTACTCAGTGACGTCGCCCTGCTCTTCTTTGATGCTTTCTTTGTGCCGAGGCCATGTTGCTCCAGTCATCAAGTTCTTGATTCTAGAGCGCTCATCAGGATTTACCTTTGTGCACAAAGCCTCGAGCTTCTTCGTCAGTATCTCGATGTCGCTGCCGCTTACTCCCATTGCCTTAGCCCGGCTATACAGCGCTGCATTCCTCTGCCTGGTGTCAGGGATCATGGCGTTTGTGTTGGGCGCGTTCCCAATGATGGTTTCCACGAGTCTTTTGAAGCTTTCCAGATCATCTTGGATGTTTTTGAAACGCTCGGATAGCGCATGAGCATCTTTCTTGTGGTGTCGCGCTTTATTAAGGTAATCTGCGGCTTTTGCTGTCGCAGCAACGAGGCTGCCTACAGCGACGGTGATGCTTAAAGGATCCATCTGTGCAGTTTAGGAAGTCAATAGCGCGCGCTGTATTGAGATCTCGCGATAGTCAGACCTGCGCGGTGTATTTGGTTGATGAGCTAAAGGGATGGGCTGCACTGGCGACGTGCGTTGCAGTATCTCGAGCGGCGAGCGACCGGTGTACGTGAGTATTGGTGGCGCAAAGCCACTCTGTTAGAGAGAGGCACTGGGCTCAGTCGAGCGTAGAGATTGGTTGAAATGGACGACATGGAAAGGCATCTCCCGTACGCCCGGCAAGTTGATGTGTGGTACGTTCTCGACTGTTGGGTATCTTTGATCAGATGTGATGGGGTTAAGTGGTCTCGGCTCATCAGCATGTAGATGCGAGTTTCAGGGGCGCACAAGAGTGCAGGCATCCGGGCATCCATCTGCAAGTACATGTTGCTGTGTACCTAGCAAATGAGGTGGCTGTATCTCGCACAGTGGTATACAAACTACTTATAGCAGCTTCCGTGTGACTTTTTTTGTCTTTTGATTAGAATACGCAAGGCGACCCCGTGCACTTCACAGCCTTCTATTGGGCCTGAAGAGGCAGTGCTTGCGAGGCAACCTTGTGATATCTCTGTCGTTTTGGCATCGTGCGTATCCAGCCGTCATATGAAGGGGGCCAAGCTCAAGATCTTACACGGATGGAGGAGGCAGAGCCAGTATATAATGATATGCGAAATCGTCTCGTCTGCATTGCAAACATCGTCTAATGTCGAAGTCGAAGTCACCAACACCAAGCGTGATGTTGTTTACTTGGTTCATAACAGCCTTTGTTGTTGCCGCTAAGGCTCTTCCCAGCCCGTCCGAGCCCGCTGCCTCGGCCCCTAATCATGCATGTGGTGATCTCATTCGCAAGGCAGATCACGGTGAGTCCTCACATTCTAGACCTACGTACCGGTCTTTTTACAAAAACAAGATGTGGTCTGCTATCTATTCTAGGCGTGCTGACCCTGCTCAGAGGGCTATGCCAGGGCCATTGATGTCTACAACTGCTGGATCACGGTGCCATTCAACCCTGCTGTGGGCACCCGGTTCGTCAAATACTGGAACGACACGCTACAGTTTCAAGGCACACTCGAATACCTGAAGCAACCTCCGCCAGGCTACCAACAGCCTGCTGTGGATCTCATCGAAGGCTTGAACGAAATCCAGCACACTATCGATGCCGGCGGCTTCGTCAACGAATATCAATTCGAGGCAGCTTTGCAAAGTCTGCTGTATTCTGCACACGATGCACACGTTAGTCTCAATGCTGGTCTGCTTTCGTCCTTTTATTTCGGTTCGACATGGGGCCTCACCTCGGTCTCGCTCGACGGGATTCAGCCACCCAAGGTCTACCTGACGGATGATCTAATAAGGAATCAAACTGCCAAAGATGGGTAGGTAGAAATATTTGATACCTCTTTGCCCACATGACTTTATGCTTATTTTTCACAGATATTGGCCCATATCCGCCATTTCCCATATCAACGGCACCGATGTGATCGATTATCTTACCCGCTTTGCAGCCTTGAACTCTCACGGTACACTCGAGCCACACGCCGACTGGAATTTGTTATTCAGCAACCCGGTCATCGATGTGTTGGACGACTTCACCTCTCTTTGGGAAGGTGGGACTACATTCTACCCCGGCGACACGTTTACGTATACATTTGAAGATGGTTCCACATTGGATGACGAATGGCTTGCCGTGTACTACAATCCTGGAAAAACCGGACCGCTGGAAACTGGTGGTGATTTTTACAATTTCTTTGTTCTGGGCTTTTATCCAGCTTCGTACAACCAGTCCACGGACGGCAATTTCACGCAAAGTAATGCGACAGCGAACGCTTCATCCTCGCGACCAGTGACTCGTTTCGCCAATGACGCTTTTCCACAGCCTGATGTGTGGCAAGACGACCTTACTGAAACAGGTTTCATTACAGGCTACTTTCTCCGGGACGAGTCGCTCGCAGTGCTCAGTATCCCAACCTTCTACGCGTACGGCGATGCCATCCAGTCATTTACAGATACCGTCGATAGTTTTATCACCCAGGCCAAAGCAGAAGGCTTAACGAAGGTGGTCATCGATCTGCAGCAAAACGAAGGCGGTGCTGTGTTGCTGGCTTACAGCGTCTTCAAGCTATTCTTCCCCTCAATCGAGCCTTTCGCAGGCAGCAACATGCGCGAGCATCAGCTTGCGAATCTCATGGGCGACGTGATCACTCGCTTTTACCAGGCGCAAGACGAATCTAGCTACGTACACCAAAGCGCCTCCGCGGACGAGTGGATTGCTGTAAGCCGTATCAATGCTGACACCGGCCGGAACTTCACTTCCTGGGATGAGATGCGTGGTCAGATGTCCGACGATGTTGACAGTTTCACATCCACCATTCGCCTCAATACCTCGAATTACTTGTTCGACTACTCTGCATCCGGTCAAACAGATCCTCCGCAGATACTATTCAAGCCCTACTCCGGTGATGCACCATTTGCTGCTGAGAATATATTAATGGTAAGTGATTCGGTGAAAGCACCCAAAAACTCTGTGCTAACCATATCTAAAAGTTGTCTGATGGTCTCTGCGGGTCAACTTGCGCTTTGTTTATGGAAATGATGCACTGGGACGCGGGTGTCAAGAATGTCGTGGCAGGCGGCCGTCCATCTTACGGACCCATGCAGACCCCAAGCGGTAGTCGTGCGGCTAGCTCCTACGGTGTTGAAGAGCTGGATACCGACATCGCCAACACCCTCGCTGTCCAAACCGATCAAGACTCCGGACTCGATGACGTCTTCCCTGACCGTACGAACCAGGACGTCTATGTGTTTGACGCCGGAATCAGCCTCCGTAACCAGGTTCGTGAGGGTGAAACGGTACCCTTGCAGATGCAATTCGAAGCAGCCGACTGTAGAATCTTCTACACGCCACTCACATTCAACAATTTCACCAACCTTTGGAAATACGCTGCTGACGCGATTTGGACGAATCCAGATCTCTGCGTAGAGGGTTCCACCGGCTTCGCAACTAGCAAAGACTCGACTCCTAAACCAGCACCGGAACTGACTCCTCTCGAAGCTGTCAACTACAGCAGCATCGGCTTGCCACAGCTACATCGCTCTGGCGCGAATGTGCCTTTCCTATTTGCTGACGAGCCTCTGCCGAATGCACTGAATCCAAGTAGCACAATAGCTCGCCCACCGCCTGACCCCTTCAGCAAACTCCAGTCATCAAATGGAGGTCTTCGACTAAAGCCTAACGAGCAGGTCACTCCCGCTCGACAACAAACTTACAGACCCACGAGAAGCCAATTGCCTAACAAGCCGCTGAACCGATGCTCAGCCCCGCCGTGCAGGAAGAGGGCGCGGAGAAGCCTTGCGGGTCTGCGTGGAGGCTTCGATCGACAGTGATCAAGTGCTTCAGGTATATCTGCGGTCCTAGTGAGGGGGCAGTTCTTTTGTATACATCGGATATTGTGGAGGTAAAGAAATGTGTAATACGTACTCAACGAAGTTCTTTTCTATCTACACTACTTCAAAACTTTCCAACAGTCCCGGGATACGGATGTGCTAGGGCCCCAAGGTTTTCAGTGTATTTCCTGAGTGAACATTCATAGTTCAATCCATGTTGTTCGCCGACCGATCCAGTGCATGTAACAGACAGGAGCTGGGCTGCGGAGATTCCGCGCTATACCGAAACCTGAAGATATGTTCTTGTTCACAAGATCTTCGCGTTACGGCAAACAAGCAGGTTTGCTGTCCGGACAGTAACTATTGAAATCATCCGTGACATGTAGCGATCAGAACATGCTGACCACAATAGAAAGTCAACTTGTATCAAGTGTCGGTGGCAAGACGGATATCACATCGATTGGCTTGGATATGGAACAAATGACTGTCCAGTAATAGATAAAATCTTGGTCTTTTGCGTTTGATGATAATCAGGATCTGAATCCTAAGTAATCCCACAGCCAGTGTGCATGTATCATCGAGCTGAGTCCATAAAGAAAAGCGATAAATTTGGGAGGCTCATGTATCAAATCCGTCTGACAGCCGTCTGCTGTGCCTGGCATGTCTACCACTCTCAAGGGCCCCGTTATCGAATCCATCATGCATAACATCTCTGTGCCGCACGAGGGAGGAATCTTGCGATCCTCCAGGAATGACCTTCTGCAACCCGAAACCTTCAGACATTCCATCTTTCGGGGTAATTGACCACGTCAGGTCAATAATCTCTGCTTGCTGGACATACTCCGTCGGACAATCAGGATCCGGCATCCAGTATGCTTCGCGACTGACGGTGAGTTGCCGCCCGATCCGCCATTCGTGGACTTGAAGACCCCAGTACCAGAGTACGCCCCAGAGTGGTGCGGTCAGTCCGATGACAGGCACGAGGAAGTATGGTACTTTCGTGAAAGCTTCGCTGAACGGTGAGCCTTCGGAAGGTGGGGCGAAGGCAGCTGCGAGAACGAAGGCGGTGAATACCGCGTATAGAATGGCGTGAGCTGGTGAGATCCATGGACGGTAGCGGCGACGTTCTTGCCAGTGCCACTTCGACCTCCTGAATTTGATGATGATCAGACCAACGGACACCCAGCAGCCAACCAAAGAGTTGATGGCGTAGGAGTACAGTGAAGTAAGGATGAGATATGACTCTCGTGTGTCGGCCATTGGTGATACGACAGCGACCAAAAGCACAGAGCTAAGCCAGTGCAAGCTGAAGGCCAATGTTGGCGCCTTGTCAACCTTCTTCTCGTCCAATGACCGGTTCCAGAACTTTTGGAGCATGCCATACGGGGTAGTGTACGATGCGGCGATGTAGAGCGACTTGGGCAAAATGCCTTCTTTGGCGATTTCCTGCTTGATGCGAGAGGCAGTGAATGTCGTCACCCACAGATTCCCGAAGATCGAAAATGCGATTAGACCTGACAGCGCTCGGGTGGCGCGATCTTGGTTGTCAGGAAATATCTCGTCAAAGAACAGCGTTGCCATGTCAACGTTGTTGGGCAGGCCGCCAGAGCTGCTGGGGAGAACCTTGAGTTTGTCAACAACTAGAAGGTACGAGATGTTGACCAGGAAGTAGAGTGTTGCGAGTATGGCCCATCCGACGACTGTAGATTTCGGCAGAACCGTTCGCGGACTCTTGATTTCGGCAAGCATGTAGAAAGGTTGCTTCCAGCCAGCAATAGCAAATGATGCCAACAAGATCGCATTGGACCAGGACGATACATCTGATCTTTGAGACAACCAAACATCTTGCGTGAAATTCTTGCGAGGCACACCGCCAGATCCGCCGAATGCGCCAGCGGCTTTCGCGACCCCCAAGGAAAAGATCGTAAGCAACAGTGCGACTTTGATGATTGCGAATGCATTGTTGACCAGGATACCACCAGTACGAGAGATAGTGTGCAGGAGAATGATCATCGTGAGTACACCGATGGCAATGCCGAGCACAGCACCGCGAGGCGGCACCTCGTCGCCTTGGTAGTGTCCAGAGGCTTTGATGGCTTGTAGCGCGAATGCGATCGCATTTCCTCCCAAGTTGTAAAGCAGGATGTACATCATTGCGAACGAGCATGTTGTTCTGATGTGAGGCAGCCTGAGACCAGTGTTCGGGAACATGAACTCCAGGAAATTCTTCTCTCCACCAGAGCGAGGAACACCACGGGGCTCAGTTTCGCCGCGGACTCTGCGTTGTGGCATTCCCAACCCACACTCTAACCAGACGTAGATACCACAGAGCGACATGATGATGCAGAGTATCCATACGCAGAGAGCCCCACCAACGCATCCGGTGCCAGCAAGAATCAGATGTGGTGTCAGGAAAACTCCGGAGCCGATGGATCGATTCTAGCTCCCAGTTAGTAGCTGTGGAAATGATGGCTTAGGTGTGTAGTTACCAGTATCAACGCAACTAACGACCATTTCCCAAACTTGGTATCTTCAGGTGAACGAACCAGCCTCTGGTGCTCATATTCAACATGTTCTACTGACGGCTCGCCTAGAAGGGCTTCTTCGTTGGCGTTCAGAGGCATGTCGTGTGTTAAAGTGCGAGAAGACGATTAATCTCTGGATCGATAAACAAGAACCATTGTGTCTGGCTGAGGGAGGGAAAGTACATGTAGATACATCTGGGCTGCCGGGCAGCGTTGCAACACGTGAAGCGGCAGTGTCGAACCAAGTTGGGCCATAGCCATTCTCTTTTGCTACGGACTTGGGGCGCTTGCATGATCGGGAAGGGTGGTCAGCCAATCTTCCACCAGGCTGTGCAAATAAAAAGGCAAATACAGGCATCTGAGACCGCCCCTGAGGCATACAGATTTCCAGAAGAGGACCATCAGGTGATCAATTTTGAGGCTGGACCTGCGCCTCGCAGGCGAACATGCAGCTAGGCAATTGTACAGCACATCGCCAAGCTGCATGTGCCTCGAGCCATGAACATGTTTGGGGGATGTGGCTTGAACAGCCAATTTTCCGTAAGTTTGTCATACGAGAGTCCGAGGATATCGACATAAGCATGGAGGGACTTGAGATGGTTATAACATCAGGTGTGATGTGTTAATTTCATTTAGTATTATACCCATAAGAGATAGATATTGCTTGTTTGCCAGATGTGTGAAGATATGATGATCAGCTTTGTAGAGGAGAGCAGGAAGAGATGCTGTGACACTCTCAGCTCGCAGCCAAACACCGCCGGCCGACGCCAAGCCCGCGACGAACCTCAGAGTTGCCTTCATGCTGTCCATCATTCCATCATGTGTCGCAAACATTCTACCAATCCAAGTCATACAGATTAAGCGAGGCTATGCTTTGGTGGCACCACCATGCCGGATCGGTGTGGGAGGCTGTGGCCTACAGCCGCCGCCACTGAATTGATCGCAGCAGCAGCCTCCAGCTCCCTCGAAATCGGAGGATGATGATGGCATGCACAGCCTACTACTTACAATGAACCCGGCAGTACGTGACTGGACTCCTTTGTCCCATCATTCAAGTCCTAGATGGATCTTGTCTCCTGTTGGCTATGGTCGTTACTACTTGTCATCACCTCTCTGCTTGAATTCTGACTAGTGGGCATGGCCGTCAATGGCGGTGACATTGTGTCTGGAGTGCGTCTTGCTTTCCAAATCTACGACTTGGGATTCAACGAAGAGAATGCCGCCGATGTGCGGTATAAGAACTTCCGAAACGATATCTTCAACTTCCGCTACCTTCTAGAGAAGCTGGAAGAAGCGCTGAAAGCAGCCCAGCAGCGCTATCAGGCAAAGGCCCGTCTCGCTAGAATCGGTGCATATGACCCGCTCTCAGAAGATTTCGAGAAGGAGCGAAAGACGATCGTTGGCAACTTCATCGAGACTCTCAACGCCTGCGACAAACTGCTGGCCGAAAACAAGCAGTATCGGCTGAAGTACAGTAACGTTATCGAGAATCTACGATGGCATTTATCGCAGCAGGAGCGCCGGGTTGACGAGCTCCGGACGCGCCTACATTTTCATTCAGAAAAGATTCGTCTGGTGATGGACCGCTTGTCAATCAACCTGCTCACCGATCTCGACGCTAAGGTAGACGACCTCCTGGCACTATCCGAACAGAACCTTCAGGTATCACATGAGATATACCGCGAGCTCGTACTATTCCGGTCCACTCTCTTTGGTCATCTTTCTGGGCGCGCAGTCTCTCTTTCGCCCGAGTCTGAGATGTCTCACCGAGTTGGCGAATCAACATCCTTAAGATTCCAGAGGTACCTTCTCATAGACACTCCAAAGAGCACTGGACTCGGAATCCCCATGTCGCAAGGCTTCGACGCATTGTTCTTGAGTTTCGAACAGAGCGCCAATAGCTCAGACTGCACGCCAGAGTCATATCTGTCATTCTTGAAGGCTCGGTGGCTGCTAGCACATCTAGAGGCCAGCGAGGAATATTGCGCGGCTCGCCCTGGCTTCTACTACAAGCGTGCTGTCAACCAGATCTCGCAAGCTATCAATATCAGAATGCGACAGCCAGGAGCGCTGATCTCTTACGACGAAAGCGTACTGATGGACCTGCCCGACTCGCACTTTCGTATCTGGCCACAGTCAGATCCAGTTCCTGCTGTTCAACAGAGCGAACCACATCCACTCATGATCCGCGCCAACGAAGAAGAAGTTGTCCGACTAACCCTTGCTCCGGTCGGGACAAACGAAGGGGATATAGTCACTCTGTTCAAGAGCTCAGAGGAACGCTTCCGCATCGTTCGACAAGCGACCATCCCTTCAAGACCAGACGAGAAGGTTCTGATACCTCAACAAGTCTACATCAGAGAAGATAAGCTGATACCTCGATACGCTCTGCCAATGATCGACGATCCTGATATGGATATCGCTATTATTGCACGTAACGAGGAGACATATTACCATTTCGACACGTACGAGAGTCTCTTTCGCTTTCAAACCGCCTTAACAGGTTACGATGTGTCACACGATCAACAAGGCATCCTATGCCAGCTCAGCGACAACGTGGGCTTCCCTGCATGCAAAGCTCGAGTCCAACTGTGGCAGGAACCAATCGTCTTCAACAGCGCTCAGGCCGTTCGTGGAGCCCAGCATACGCTCAGCGGGCTCAGTTCCTTCTCTGATGGATCGCGGTCTCGCTTCGACAGTCTGGCCGAAACAGTTGGCCCATCGAACACCATAAGACGGGCCCCCGAGGGTTGGGAGGCAGAGAACGTAAAGCTGCCGGCGGTTGTTATCTTCACCAGATTCACCGATGCAAAGAAAGGGGAACGATTCGCGATTCTCTTCATGGAGCTGAGGCCTGAAATCTATGTCGATCCGAAAGAATGCAGCTGTTGCCGAGATTATAACTCTTGTTCAAATCTGGTTCTTACCAACACAGAAAAAAAGAAGGGAGGCATTTCCGTGCGCGCGCTCTTCTCCGAGGCTGGCTACGCTGGACAAACGGGATTCGATCTCCTGCCATTCCGCATACCACATCACCCTGGAAGCAGTAAGCTCATGCCGTTCCAAACGGACTATCTGGTGCTCAAATTCGGCAGCCTAGCAGACAAACGGCGTTTCGACAAGGAGCTCCAACATCGGTTCAAAGTGCGGGACAAGCAGATTCAAAACCAACGGGACTTTGCAGAGCAGATTCGAAGACTGGATACACAACGTCCGCTACGTCACACAAGCACTCATGGGCATCAGCGATCCATGTCCGACACTCCATCAGTGGTTTCCCTCGCGCCGCACATAGACCTCCCATCCACTGATTCGAGGCTGGATACTAGTTTCATCCGTGGCATCGGATCCTCTGCCGAGAGTGTCAGTTCCAGGAGCACAAGCTTGTACGCAAGCCCAAGACAGGACAGCACCAGAAACACCACTCCGGATCCAGAGAAAGAGACCGTAGATATCCTACGTACATCACCTCTACGGCCAGTGCCCAGTCAAAGTCAACCCAAACCAGCAACTGCTCCTCAGCCGTTGGTGCAGGCGACACGCACCACATCCAGCCATGCGCAGCGTAGCGAGCAAAGATACACCGGGCCCAGTGCCACCTCAGCTCAGGCTGGTAACTCTACCTTACAGGCAGATCTTCCGACATTACGCAACAAACAAGGGAAGCGGAAAGGTTTCTGGCAAACGTTCAGACCATGAATCCTGTATCCGGGAAATCTATTCTTCCCGATCTCGCAAATTGCAGCATGCACTACTCCAGCCTCGGTCACCACACGTAGGACCAGTCGACAACACGTCCATTCTCGCGACCAAGTCCGTAAACAACCCGCCAGACTCGCGATATATAGCGGTCGCGCCACCTTCACCGGAGCAATTACAAAGCTGTCCTTTGCTTCCGAGGTGAGAGTCGCCTTGGCTCTGTCATCGAAACTGGCTGTAACCGCAATGGTTGCTATACCATCGCTGTTGATCCAGTCAAAGGCCGAGCCACTGACAAGGCCAGAAGCTCCGCCGGACGGTTTGGTGATGGAAGTCTCCGTGTCACTTTGGGGGACTCTCCAATGTTTAGACATCATATGGACCTCTGTTTCTTGACTTATCGTCATTACTACACGCAAGAAATGCTTCATGGTTGCAAGCACGGCCTTGTTCAGTAAAGAGGGCTGTACGAGCAGCTCGCCGGCGCATCGTTTGGCGGTGGCATGAAAGGAATGTTCTCATAATTGGGGTTTGAGCGATTGTTGGGTAGATCATATGCCGTCTCTCACCGGGATACATGATCTCCCACTGGTTGTTTTAGCAATCAGGAAAGGGAAGCTAAATTGCCAGTCTACGTCGTGCTGTTCGAGGGCATCGAATTGCACAGTCGTCGTCTCCCTTATCTTGCAAACGCCGCAGAGCCCAAGGAACGGTATGATGACGCTGTGCTGAATGTCTCAAGTCCATTCTGATGATTTGAAGGGCAGTTTCTGGGCGGATTTGTGCTGTTCGGCCGTGGCTTTGTCATATTGTGTTATAGTCCAGCTCACATTCTCTAAAACCCTATTCCCTCCAATCGTAAAATGCAGTTGTGTTTATCCCGCATGAGCCAATCTCGATAATTAATAATTTGTGCCGTTCGTTTCCGTTCCAAAATAAAATAATATACACACGCGCGCGCGCACTTCAAGGCCTCCCATAAACCTTATCAAAGCCACAATTCGGATCCTCATGCCTAGCATCCGACTCTTCCGTCTCCACGTAGAAAGTCTTGCCGATTTTGCCCGGGTAGGTGGGCGCCAGGGGTTCTTCGCTGCTGCCTCGCGACACGGATTTGTTGTTTCCTTGGCCGGTGATGGTCGTGACGGTGCCGTGGCCGTTAACGGCGCGGTTGCCGAAGGACATGGCTTGTAGCGACATGCGGTGGCCGCGAGGCATTTCTTTTGGGATGTCGGTGCCTTTCGAGGGGTCGATGGTGCTGCGGATGCCGACTTGGCGGAGCGCCATGGAGACTAGTGGGCGGAGCGTGGCGACGCAGCCGGCGGTGATGCCGACGCCGTTTTCGACGGTGGACCAGATGGCGATTCCGACGGTAGCGTCTGGAGTTTGATGTTAGTATCATGTTGGTTT
This sequence comes from Cladosporium sp. MBC 237, assembly GCA_030772445.1. Classification (NCBI taxonomy): domain Eukaryota; kingdom Fungi; phylum Ascomycota; class Dothideomycetes; order Cladosporiales; family Cladosporiaceae; genus Cladosporium; species Cladosporium sp. MBC 237. The sequence continues at coordinate 203,616 of JAPHCH010000050.1, forward strand.
GATGTGTCTGATTGTACTTACACAAGAAATCACCATCCCGGCCCTTGGCACTGTGCTCAAGTGTGAGAACATATGGCAGCCGCACAACAGTCGCGGTAGATCCGACTGCGGCGAAAGCCAGCAGGCCAACTACCAGGCGCTTCTGACGCATAGGAATTTGCAGGTCCTTGACAATCCAGAACGGGAGCAAGCCGAATGTCCAGTCGGCGATAACATTGAGACCAGAAATGGCGAATACTAGGCCGACAAGAACGGTGGTGTCCAGGCAAGTTCCATCATGGGGGTCAAGAGTCCAGAATGCTTTGACCGGTTGGCATTGGAACAAAAAGACGAAGAACAGGATCGGTCCAAAGAGCACGGTCAGAGCCATGACCATTCGGATGATCCAGATGTGTAATTTGTTGGTCGCAACTCTGAGCAAGAAGAATCCAATGCTGACTTTGAGAAGGCTGGTCGTCAGAACGTAGAAGATTTCGCAAAAAAGCCAGAACTGTCGCGTGTGTTAGCGAAGAACAATGAAGCAATTCGGGGGTGTGAGCGTCGCATACGGTTAATGCCTTCTCTGCACGCGCTGGTTCAAGGTCTTCGATATGCCTGCCAGTACCGTATACCAGACCTCCGAGTTGACATGCCAAGTAAGCGGTGTTCAAGAGCTGGGTTCCCACCATTGTCCAGTCATCCCGGCCGAATGACTTGATCATGCCAGCTCTCACCCATATCCGCAACCCAACAGCCGTCCATGAGATGATGAAGAAAGCGATGCCAACGCCCCAAACGGCAGTGCTCCTGTCACCCATGGTTGTAAGTCGGGATAGTAAGTCGGGGTGCAGGTCAAGGATTCGAAGGGATTCAGGAATCGGCAGGGTAAAATGGAAAAGGATTTTTGCGCATCAGAGTAGCACGGACAGAGCCAGACCAAGAAATGACCGCTCAAGGATGGTCGGAGTAGTAGCTAGCTAGGGTGTCGCTTGCGACTTGTTGATGCGAGCAGGGATTACAACTAAGTGGTGTCAATGGCGTAAAGGGCGTAAATGATAAGGGAGTAAGCATCTCCCTTAATAATATTCAAGAATCGCTGGCCTACGTTCGAGAGGAGGCGGCTCCGACCCGGTAAGGCTGTCGCAACTATCGCCACCGCATCTGTAACGCGCTCCTTCTAGGCTCTGCGGCAGTTGCTACAAGCAAACCTTCATTGCGATATGCAGACTGAGTTTCACCGGCAGCATGGCACGTGGGAATCTGTGCTTGTGAAGACCAGTAAGACCCGCTACTGCAGGGGCGGTGACATTTGTGAGCCTGAGCACCGCACAGCAGTGGGTATGTGACTACCTCTCCTCCGAATAGAAGAACAAAGACCTCGGTAAGGACAGAGTCATGTCAAGGTATGTGCTGAACGGGAAGAGGCCAGTCGGTGTGAGTCTCCAGTTTTACTTAGCAAGCATTGTACTCGATGCTCGGAAGACTGTCCCCATATTGCTGTTCCCTGGTATTCCCTGTCTCTTGGGGAAAACGGTACTCCAGTATCTCGAGTCAAGATTCGATGTCGTCCGCAAGAACAGCGAACAACATTGGTATTATTTCGTAAAGGAAGAGCGGTATGAAAGGACGAGCAATATCCCTGTCCTGAAGCGTGACGTGGTAGATGGAAACATCCGCGTCGAGCTTGGCTCTCTTCAGGAGCCGTGGGATCGGCAGTTTTTTTCCAGGATGAAACGCCATTCCATATCCATCGCCAAGCTGTCATCAGAAAAACCGTCGATCTTGCTCCTTCACGTTCTAGCGCCTGGAGAATAGAAGAGCTAAACGCGCTGAGCGTGTGCACTACCTTTCAGCTTGGACGTGAATGCTGGACAAATCGCTCTGCCGCTATTAAGATACAACAGTAGACTCAACTTGTCACAGAAATCAGAGACAACAACCTTGACCGTTCTATGGCATGCCGATGAGATAGGGACAACGGCCAGTCGATAGCGGCTTTGAAGGTTTGCGTTGATCTCTAGCACCCAGTAGCGTACGAGCAGCCTGTACGATCATCAAATCCAGACTGGCCAAGATTCTCCATACCGTTAGAAATCAGTCTTCACACTCAACGGCATCGCAGCCCAGTGGTCAGAAATACCACGATTGGACACATCACCACAATACGCAAGTAACATCGTGCCCCTCGCTCAGCAAACCCTCGGGACCGCCCCAAGGCTCTATCGAACGCACAAACTCACGGAAGCTGCTCCCTTCTCCCCTAAACCCACCCAGCCCAACGGTCAGGTTCTACATATCTTAGCGCCAGCGACGCGGCACGATGCTGTGGACGCACTCAAAAACGCGTGGAAACTCTGGTCCTCCTGCAGGATGGGGTAAATTCGGCTCCAAAAACACCAGCGTAACGGAGCCAGCCTACGCTTCCACGGCTTCCGCGCAAGAAGACGGCGCACGGACAAGATGAAAAGACGTTGCCAATCTTGCCAGGGCTGCTCGCTACCCTGAAACGACGGGATCGGTGCTCGAGTCAAGTTTGCTTGTCCTCTCGCTACGATCAGGACAGCGTGAGCACACGGGTGTTCTGCGAATTTGACGTTTGTGATGACGGACCTATTCGAGGTCTGATGTGCTGTGTTTGATTGCACATTTGACGTTGAGCATGATGTTTCGTCCTCTAACATGAAAACAGATCAGCGAGTGAAGGGTCAACTCCAACGTTAGACTATCGTCAATACCGTGAAGATAGTGGATCTCGTTTTGAGTTCAAGATGGAAGTCTCCGTGCAAGAGATCGGCCCACAGATCTTACCGTTATGAACTCACGATCACACAAACTCAAAATCACGACACTGCACCTGTAACGAACTTGAACAAAGTAAAGTATCACGTCGAGTCGTCGCGAGTAAGGCGGAGGAGAACAGGTGTTAATAAACTTCATACGAAACTACCTCCGTACCCTACAAGCTCTCTCAGTACAAGAGGTGGTATTGACAGTGAGCGCGAGTAAGCAAGGCGGAGAAAGAAAGGTTTTGATCAAGTTCATACAAAACTGCCCTAAAAGCCCTCTGTGCAAGGAGATGGTACCAAGCAAAGTCGCATTTTTGTACTTGAACAATTCTCTCCCCGTCTTGGTGCGTCGTTACTGACAACGCTTCGTAACAAACATATCCTGAGGGCTTTTCGTGCAAGCATGGTGCTATGACAAGTCGAGTTTTGTGCCACAATTCTCTCGATCTTTCGGCTTTGCTGCTGGCAATGCTTCGCGGTGTCCAAGAACGTTCGCTCTTTTTGTTTTGGGCTCTTTTCTTTATTTCGAGAGTACACCCGAACATACTCCAAGATAGTCGGTCGTAGACTCTCTGCTTCACTGAGGTTTGAGCGGCTGCCACTCGTTCATCTTGCTCTCTCCAATTCCGTCGTCCATGAGGCCCACGTTTGAGCTGGCGCCTGTGTTCGCACGTCTAGGCGGGAGATTCGGTGCCCTGTCTTCTTCGGCGCGAGCGCTACGCCTCGTCGGCGGTAGAGGTGGGGCAGCCATCGAGTTTCTTGTGTTCGCGAGGGGAGGGGTGCTGCGTGGCGAATCCGTGGTGCGACGAGGCGGTGGCAAGATCGACACAGGGGAAGCATTGTTCGTCCGCCTCGGAGCGGGCAGCGCCGGAGCGGGAGACGATGACGATGACGCTGGAGGTGGTTGTGAGTTGCTGTGACCGCGCAGTATGTTGGGCTTGGGAGCAGGTTTGGGTGGGGCAGGTTTGCGGAGGGTCTGTTTCATGAAGTGGGGTGCGGAGGACCCGGAAGGTCCCAAGTCTACTACCGAATCGTCGTCGTCAAGAAGCGATACCGGTGCTGATGGAGCCGTCTTGCGTAGGCGAGCTTGAGGATTGTCGTTCTTTGCAGTTGACTGGAGGGTGCGGGTGCGCGTTGGGAGAGCAGGCGGCGCTGGAGAAGGCCAAGGCTTCTCGACTTCGACCCATTCCGAATCGCTGTTGGGTGTGAAAGGGTTTCCGGTCGGAGTCGAACTGGCCTGGGAGCCATTCGGAGGCAATCTAACAGCAGAACGAGCGGGCATGCCATTATCAAGCCACCATTTACGCCTATCAGAGCTCGCAGGAGGAAGGCCTGGCTCGATGGACTCGTAACCAAGCAAAGACTCCTCGTCTGTTTCGAAGTCCGGGTCCGGAGCAGACTGGCTTTCGAGAACTGCACGCCTCTTCGCGTACAACTCCTCGCTGATCCTGTCTTTCGTGACTTGATCAATGACGTTGATTTGGCATTGGAACAAGCCCCAAACGGGCCTGTGATCTGAGAACTTCAACGGCGCGGAGTCATAGTAAAGCTGGCGCAGATTATCTCCTTTGGTCAAGATGCGGTCACACCAAGCTGGGATACGAGCCTTCTCGGATGTATCGTAGGTGTCGGTGCCTGGGTCGAATTTGTAGGTGGGAAGGAATGTCGGCGTGGTCTCTGAATAGTGAGGGAAGGCGCGTCCATGTACCATCTGCAGGTTGAGCTGGTCGTTTTCGTACATCTTGCCGAGATCGTTGGCATCGATCAACTGACGAGCTCTCTCGTTGCTGATACCAACGCGGTAGTTGAAGTCGCCAAACCAAATGACTGCCTTGTGATCTTCGATTGATCTATTACGCTGAAATCTCAGACCGTTGGCAATAGTGCGGTAGTCTTGGTTGCGCTCTTCATAGTTGGCAAAGCCTGCAGCAAGATGAGCAGTGACAAGGCAAATCGATGTGTCGGCGTAGTCCATGCGTATAGCGACCGCACCTTTGTTGCCGGCCATGCCGCTCATTCCTGTCTTCTTGACTGCGCCCTCGACGTTTTTAATAAAAGGAAGAACGCTGACCTTCACGAAGATTGACAAAGACGCACCAACGAGCTGGCCACCTCGCAGCATGATGTAGTCCTCGCCTCTCAGCGCTGCCGTCCTCTTGTTGAGCGTGATTCGCACAGCATTCTCCCATTGTTGGCGTCTGTGGGGGTCTGTCTGCAAGATCTGCTGCGGACTCAACTCAACTATTTCCTGGAAGGCAACTGCCACGATCTCTGGCATCTGCAACGCGCTCTCCACGTCTGGGCACAGCCATGGGCTCAAGTCTTCTGAGATGCCAATGGTCCTGCCATTGAGATTGAATGTACCGACCCAGATGTTGATCGAACGCGACGATGTGTACTCTGATGCCCGACGGCCGAGCTCCGCAGTAACATAGTCGTTGATCGGATCATACAAATGAACAGGAATTTGACTCATCAGCCTTCCAAGTAACAAGTCGATTGTCTTTTGGCGGTTAGGGTCGAGGAAGCTGTTCTGAATGACTCTCTCCGCGCTCTTTCGCATGTCCGCAATCATGCCGCCAAATTTCGATCTCCCGTGCCTCGTGTGTGACGACTTCAAAGCTCCCGTGCCTGTATAGATCATCGACAAGCCGTCGCCATTATCAGCCCATAATGTGTTGTGGCGGGCCCAGAAGTCGGAAGTCGGCATTCTGTCATCTTGCTGCCTAAGAAAGATTTCCAGTGCCAGGGATGATATGATGTGCTGGATGTGGTTTGTGCGATCCAGACAGTCGAGACAATTAGTGCGAAAGATACCAGCCTGCTTAAGGACTTCGTTCTGACCCACTAGAACAGCTTTACGGCCTCCCGGGCCGACTCGTGGTGTTGCGCGCGCTTCTTCGGAGAGGAAATACTCAAATGACACCGCTGAGTCGATGAGGTAGTGCTTGATGCCCTGTGCGGCTTCCATTCCAACGCCTCTCACTTCCTCGTGGTAGTCATAGTTGACTGCTTGGACGTGCTGGTGCTCGGACTCGCTATGCTCAGGGTCACGAGTCTCAGAGTACTGACGAATATGGTGATCATACTGTCGAGTGAGCTGAGTCTCGGCAGGCTTGGACTCGCTCAGCAGGTTAACGACCAATACATCGCCGTACGCTCTCTGAAGGCTTTCGAAGTGCTTGTCAAAGGCCGGCTGTGTCGCTTCGACAGACCGACTGACTGTGACCTTCTGCTGGCCAGGCATACCGTTTGCTTGCTCCCAGAAAAGAGGCACACTGCCGCGACATTGCACGTAGGAGAAGCAAAGTGTGTCCGTGCAGAAAATAGTCTCGCTTTCAACGAAGTTGGCAACATTGCCATCATCGTCTATGCCTCGCGCATTGAAGCGGGTGCCCGCACGGCGACATGAAAGCCTCGAGATAAGTGTCATGTTTGATGGCTGGCCTGTTTTGGAATACCTTGCTGGGGATGAAGAAGCGGGAACATGTATGGTTTTGGCGAATCCTCGAATAGCCGATGTCAAGATGCCTGAAGCGTCAAGCGCATCGCGCTCGTGTTCGGCAAGTCGGGAGCGGAAATCTACAAGCGGCTGGATCATGAAAGTGTTCCAGAGAAATCCAGCCTCCAGACTGTCGACAGCAACTGTAGTTGACTCTGCTGATCTGTCCTGTACGCGCTTGGTGAGATCGAAGTCGGAGCTGAAGTAGAAGCTGCCGTCGCTGAGCATCTTCTTGAGCGCAACGCAAGGGTGCTCAATCAAAGATTCTCTCTGAACCTGGCTATTGTAGTTCCAGTTGTCTGACTCGATGGTCTCCTCGGGGAAAGGGTTAATTGAGTCTCCGAGCAAGTGGTCGTAGTCGCTCCTGTTCAAGCAGTGAAACTCTACCGAGAGGATTTGCTGGACATCTTCGCCCGGGCGGACGGTCGCCACCTTGCGCGCGTTACTAACGACACACAAGAAGACGTCGCGCCCTATCGTGATGAGTCCAAGAGTGCCGTAAACTTTGAGTGAGCTGAGCGTGCGGTAGTCTTCCATATCCGCCTGCTCCCATGGGCGGAATTCGACGATGCAACGGGGCGTGCCATTCTCCGCCACCGAGGTCGTCGAGTTGTTGGCAGACCCGGTGATGGCGGAGTTGTGTTTGAATACAAGAACATGAGTTTCGGTGGCTAATGCGATGCTTCGCTGAGGTGATGTCCTCAATAACACGCGCATGATTGATCGATCATGCTGGTGTGAGCAGCACAGACCGGGTATGAGATGTCGAGACTGTTGGATTGAGAGGTGTTGTAGCGATAGTGTTGAGATAAGTGGAGTTGCGTAGAGTGGTGCGATTTAGTATGCCAATAATGCGGTTGCAATACCAAATGTGCTGTCGGTTGCCGTAGGGCTGGACGGTGTGCAAGGAAGTTGTGTGGATGTCAAGTTGGTCAGGAAAGCGCGAATCAGAACGGGGATGATTTGCGCCGATCTGTGAAGTCCCCTCCGGCGACTCCGTCCACTGCTTGTGACAAAACAGGCCTCACAGACATGTGATAATATTACTACTTGCTAGAAAAATCGCAAATTTTCTTTGGCGCTCTTTGTCAAGCTCTGAATTCGATTCGTGTATGTTAATTACTTCTATTTACAGGATACTTAAGCAGATCTTCCAGAGTGCTTGTATTGATTCGAACCAAACGATCAGAAGGCAACCACAAGAAAGAAAATACAATGTTAAATGGCATGTACATAAATTCCCCACCAAGCACTCCAAAGCATGTGCGCGTTGAGATCATTTATAATGTATCTCTTAAGGCCAAGTCCGTAATCAAAAGAAGAAGAAAAAACGTCTCATAGTCGAACATTCATCACAAGAAGAGAAAGAGAGATTAGGAAAACACCAACACAGATCATGACCATGCGCAACTCCAAATGCAGCAAGAAAACACAAGCATCGTCGCTGGTACTCCCTCCTTGGTTGTCCATAGTCGAACATATATCGCAAGAAGAGAAAGATGGATCAAAAAGAACACCAACAAAGATCATAACCATGCGGAACCTCAAATGTAGCAAGAACACACAGCAATCATCGCTGGTACTCCCTCCTTCGTCGTCCATAGTCATCCTCAACAACCATTCTTTCCCTCCGAAAGCTATCGCGGCTCGCTCTGGGACCATCGTAGTACCCACCTCTGCTCCCACTTCTGTTCTTCGGCGCCTCAACATAGCGATATGTCTCGTATTCCTGCTTTGGCCTAGGACTTGAATAGCCCCTCTCCCGCCTGATCTCGCGCTCATGCATGCTATACTCCGAAGCAGGCACCTCAGTCCTCGGCTTCGACCTCGAAGACTTGCGCGTTGACCTCGAGCGCACGTCATCCTCCGAACTGCTGGAATCGTGATCGACTTCGACGAAATGCGTTTGCGTCGACCTGCTAGGCGCTGCGCTGGAAGGTGGCCGTGAAACGCGACGCTGCTCTGTGTGGATGGTCGTGCTTGTTCGGTGCGAGGGCGGGGGCGGCGGAGAGGGTTTGCGCTCTTCGACAAAGGACTGGCGCGTTATGCGCACCTCGCGCGGAGGAGAGGGCGAACGGCGAACGACTCTTCGCACTCGCGTGACGCGAGCGGGAATTGGAGCTTCCTCCTCTTTGACGCTCATGAGGCACATGATGCGCAAGTCCGTGTGGTGCGCGGACCAAGGTACCGGGATGGATTAAATCGCTGGGAGCTGATGGTACTGGATAAGAATACTGATAGGGCCGGGATTTGCACCAAGTAGATTGACAGGGTAGAAGGAAACAATGCTGGTATACTTGCAAGACTGAAGAGCGCAGGCGTTGGGATAAACCTGCTGCTCCTCAGGTGATGACCACGGTGGCTTACCGGGGGGTCTCACCAGCGCCGGCCGAGGCGCGCAGGCAGTCAGATGGGCATAGTGGGCATCGCTAGCTGGCGTCTGTAAATGAGAAAATACAGATACGCGAGTGGCATTGGGCAGCAAGTAGCATGGTTCAGGGGAGAAGAAGAGGAGGAAGCGTGGGCAAGAAGGTTTGGCCTCACGGGTTCAGTGACAGAAAGTGGTTTGGCCGTTGCCATGATGCTTGAGTCAAGGTCAAGCTAGACGCTGCCAGCAGTCTATGGGTGGAGGGCGAACTTGAAGGAGATGGGCCGTGTGTGGGAGGTGACGTCTTTTGCCTCGACCTATTAGTTCCAATTCACAGCTGGCCCTCTCAGTAACTCCGATCCGACTCCCTCTCTGAAGATCGGCGTGTGGGGCTTTGTCAACTGACCGACCGACTTATTAACATAGCTAACATCGTCCAAAATTCCCAATGGAGCAGCAAATCACAACAGAAATGTGAGCGTACTTCATGGGATCTATTCTGACACAACACCATGTCAAGACCTTCAAGCGCCGCTGGGGCTGGCGGTCGCTCGTCGACGCCGGCCTCCGATCGAAACCTGGCCAACCTGCGTAAAGCTCAAATGACTGGCCCACGCAGTAATGACAATGTTCTTGCTTCATTGCGAGCGACTCAGATAGTCGCTTCTAAACCAGTACTTCCGGCCGAACTGATAGCGACCGTTATCGACTACCTACCGGTCCCTGACCTGGCACGATGTGCTCGCGTAAGCCGGAAGCTGCAAGAGATGGTGTATGATGACACAAGATGGATACAAAAGCTCAAGGCCATGGGAGTCTGGAATGATGGGGAGGCAAGGCAGCGGTTCGATGAGGCCATGAAGAAAAAGGCGGATGCACAAAGGGCAAAGCAGGTTGAAGAGGCAAAAAGAACAAGTGCACATTTACCTGGAAGCACAAATGGACATTCGGGAGGCGGGCGAAGGCATGCTGAAAGTGTGACCCTTTTTGATGCCGGTGTAGAAGAAGAACGCTACAAGTCTTCATTAGACAAAGCACAGTCGCCTGTGCAGAAGCAGCATCGACAGCTCGCAGAAGGATTTGATGAACTCACGATATCACCGGCAACACCAGCCGCATCAACTGGAGGATCCGCGTTCCACCTCGACACCAACGCGTCTTTGACGGTGTTATCACGGGTACGGTCAATTAGAGGCCACGCCAGGCAAGAGTTTGGAAAGATCTACGCTGCTCTGGGACCCTTGTATAACAATTTGGCAAAGTCAAGAAATCAGTCTGAGGCTACGCTCTTCCGGACCTATCGTGATCCTGAACAACAAGCCCAGATGCTTTCACAGCTTAAACAATTTGCACAGTGCGACCATACCGAGGGCTGGGCGAATCGAGAAAGCAAACTTGATTCGACGATTGGCGCATTCGAGAATGCGGTCCTTCGAGAATTCCAACAAGGGTTGGCAGCAAACGACATTGATGGTCGTATGAAACGCTATGCCCATGTTCTGGTCGCTGCAAATGGTGGAGCCGTGGGAGTTGATGCTTACATCAACAACGATCCTATCATGAACAAGACCAGGCGCCCTGGAAATCTACTTGACTGCTTAGAATCAGTGGCGCCTGGCCATGTCGACCTCAATCCGGCGCGAACCTTTTTCGAACGTCTTTCAGAGCATATGGTCGACCAGTCTTCAATCATAGATCGCGTCTTTCCCCCAACAGTGGATGTACTCACACCTCTCTTGTCGCGACTATGTGAAGAAGTGATCTCCGACTCCATCACGACTTTCTTCGATGAAGCTCACAACCACGGGTCTGAAACATACGTGAAGGCTGTATCAGGCACATTCGAGCAGTCTCTACGGTTTGTTGCATCAATCAAACCATCAAAAGCTTCATCGCCCGACTTCGTCGAGCAGGCTCGACGTACGGTGGTGGAATGCTTTGAAAAGCACATCGACCTTTATCTCGCAGAAGAGCTTGCATTCTTCCGAACCCGATCAGACTACGAAGTCAGTCGGTGGGAAAAAGAGCTTTCTGAACAGCAAGCAAACGCCGAATCTTTCTTCATGTCCAACGTCCAGCGTCAGGCCGCAAAGCGCGACTTTCTATCATCTTTCAAGAAAGTGGTGATGATGCCCGTCACAGTGTTACCATTTGGTTCTTCCAAACCAGCTCCAACGCAAGCAAATCTCACCAAAGAGGCTACCTCAAGACCAATGACCCCAAGCCTCGGGGGCGATCCCACCCGTTCTTCAACACCACAGCCAGAGCCACCGACTACTGAACTTGCAGCAAAAGCAGCCATCATGAACAACAGACTTGAAGGCATTAAGTCTTTGTTCAGCATCGAAGTGGCTCTCAACCTCACACATCTCGCAAAAGCTTCGATCGAACGCGCGGCTATCATGGTGAGGATAGAAGGCAAGCATGGCACCGACGCCAAAGAACAATGCGAGGCCATCTTCGTCGAACTGCTAGACATTCTCGGCAACAAACACATTCGCCCCGGTTTCGATAAAGCAGTCGAACATCTGGGCAATTACAACCCACGCCAAGTCCGCGAATACAAAGCTCAAGCACAGAACCCGAACCATGACACGCCAGAAGCCACCGGCGTCGAACCCCTCGTAACCTTCCTCGAACTCGTCAACGTCGGCGACCTAATCCAACAAATGATCGACGTCTTCTACTCGCAAGAAATGATCGCCACCAAACTAACCGACCGCGACGACTTCCTCGACCCGGCCGTCAAAGAAAAGAAACGCTTCGAGCAAATGCTCGACGAACGCGTCGCCGCCGGCCTCAACAAAGGAATCGACGTCCTCATGGACGAAGTCGAATACATCTGCGCCACCACCCAACTCCCCACCGACTTCAACCCCTCCGCCGCCAGCAGCAGCAGCAACACCAACAAAAAAGACCCCCCCACCACCGTCCCCGACCTCGGCCCCACCCCGACCGCCAAACAAGTCATCGAAACCATCAGCAGCCACACCAACATGCTCATCGGCAGCACGGACAAAACCATGCTCGACGTCTTCATGCAAGAAGTAGGGCTCCGCCTCTTCACCCTCCTCTGCAAACACGTCAAGCGCCAACGTATCTCCAGCACCGACCACGGCGCCATAAACCTCATCTCGGACCTAAACGCCTACTCGACCTTCATCGGCACGCTGCGCCAAAAACCCCTCCTCCCCTACTACGCTGCGCTCCGCGAGTTGGGACAAATCTACCTCGTGGCGATCGATCCTCCGGGCACGTACTTTGGTGGTGGAAGTGGAGGGAAGAGGGCCAGTTTGCTTTCCACCAAGGCCACCAAGACCAGTTTGCAGGCCAAGGAGTTGGCGGCGATTATTGCCGATTCGCAGCGGTATAGGGGGATTTTTCCGGCGGAGGAGGTTTATGAGTTCGCGGAGCGCAGGGCGGATTGGTATTTGGTTAGGGGGGATGTGGAGAGGGCCATGTACGGGGTTGGGTGTGTGGTTATGTAGGGGTTGAGGACTTTGGTCTTTTTCTTGGCTGTGTTTTTCTGTTTTAGTTCCCTGGAGGGACTTTTTCGGGATTGATTTGAGCTCGCTTTTTGGTGAGATTGTCGAACAAGTGGTGTTGGGGATGGCATTGAAGGGGGGTTTCTAATGATCCGACGATAGTTGCAAAAGGAATCGACGGTTTTTGTTCATCAACTCTCGAAGATCAATGGTACACTTCTTCTCCTTCATCCTTTTTCTATTCTTGCTTTGTTTGTTGTTTCCTCTTTCAAAAACATATCCACGATGGATGCACACGTCTAACAAAACCGACGAAGGTCTCGCACTCACCCTGGAAACTTCCCCATCTCCTCAAAGCGTACCTTACTTGCAAGTTATACGCGCCAGGTCACACGAGAACCCGAGAGCTGTTGCAGGAGAATGAAAAAGGTCTGCAATAAAAGAAACGAAGAAACCAAAATAGTCCCGTTCCGTTCCGTATGTACTCTTCTCTCATCTTCATTCCATTTGTGCATTTGTTTGACTTATGTACTCTCCTCATTCGCTTGTTGGGCGTACCAAAGATAAATAACGGAAAGAGTAAGTGAAGCCGAATATGTACTTCGAACGTAAGAGAGAAAGAAAAAACATTGCTTCCTTTGCCCTTGAGGAACGGATGAAAGAGAATCCCCCGAAAGACCACGGTTCGTATCTGGTCCCGTTTGAGAGATTAAAGAGAAAAGCCACAGCGACAACGCCGAAGGAATAGAGGAGAGGAGATGGGAGTGCGTGAAAGGAAAGAGACAAACGCTTCGATTTGCTCCTTCTCAATTCTTGCGCGTTCTACTTCTGCCTCTGCCTCTGCCTCTGCCTCTGGTTCGAGAAAATGAAAAAGATAAAAAAACCAAACGCCTCACACCATTCATGCCCCAAGCGCTTGTTCCTTGCCACATGTAAGGTGAAAAAATGTCTTCTTCTGTGCAATATAGCAACTGTTTGTTCTTGTTGTTCATGTTGTTGGTTTCCCGGTGATTTGTGAAGAATTTGGTGTTGGGATGATCAAGAAAAAGGAGAAGAAAAGAAAACCATTAAGAAAACTCCTGGTCTGGGCCCGCAGTACTGTCGCCCTTGGACCTTGATGAGATGGAAAACAAGTTCCCTTGTGTGTGAAGAAACGCCGAGGTTATGCTGATGAGTTTGATGGTTGATGATGTTGATATTGTGTCGTGGGTGGATGGTGGTGATGGCTGCTTGTTTGGGTGTTCAGAGGAGCAGGTTGAGGTTTGTGGTGTCTTGGTTGTTGTTTAAAGACGTCCGTCGAGGTCTGTCGAGGTTTCTGGGCGATTGATTGCCCAGTGGAGTCCGTTGATTGTGAGGCAAAAGTATGGAAAAAGTGATGGATGACCATCAAGACCATCACTGCTCTTCGCCGTTCTTGCCACGGTTGAAATCGTGCGAGCTGCCTTTACCAGACCACACACCACCGTTGACCGAACGGGTAATACCGACCGCAACACCAACAATAGCGCCACAGACGAGCAGCGCAACGAAGATGCGGATCAACATCCTCTGCATCTTGGTGCAAGCGGCCCAGCGGTGTCTGATCGAGCTGAAACCGCAAGTACGGCCCTGGCGCCTTGTTCGCTTATCCTGCAGCCTGGTCTGCTTAAGGGTCTGGTGTGTGGGCCACATGGTGCACTCCTTGTTGTTGGCGCCGACAGCGACCTTATTGCTGAAGGGGTTCTCTTCGTCGTTGCTGGTGAGGCCGGAGTAGGGGGTGACATTGCCTGACTCGAGGTCCTTTTCGGAGTTTAGTTGGGCGGTTTTGGCGGGTGTTTGGTGGATTGATGAGACGCGCTCGTGCGAGGCTGGTGGGTGTTGGTAAAAGGGTGAGTGTGGTGGGATTGGCTTGGTTTCTTCGAAAGTGGCAGAGTCCCGCGAGACGGCGGGCGAGAGGGAGGGCGATTGGAAGCCGGGAGGAGGGAGCATGGCTGCCTGTTCGTCGGGCTGGGGGACGATGGAGGCGCCGAAGGTGGTCTGTTGGTTGGCGGACATTGTGATGACGCGTGTGAGGGCGGTTGTTGGGTTGTTTGTTTTGTGCAGTCGTGGCTGCGGCGAGGTGGGTGTGGTTCAATCGAGGCCAATGGCTACTCGAAAGAGTGGATTGATGAAAGGATGGCTGGATTTAGACTTGGACTTGGACTCGGGGGTTGTTGAGAGAAAGAGTGGTGGTCGGATAACAGCAGCAGTAGGGTGCAGTTGGACGTTGGGGAGCGGCGTGAACGAAGGGTCAATGCTGGCAAGAGCAAATAAGGCGGTGCGTGGGATGTGAGACACTGATGAAGGTGGTGATGGATGATGTACCGACGGGAGCGAGGCGCGGGCGTTGAGGGCGTTTGGACGTGCGAGCTTCAGAGCGTGGCGCCGGGGTGGATGGACTAAGACTCTCCGTCAAAAGGTTGCCAAGGAGTCGGTAAGGTAGACAGAAGATGGAACAAGTTGACGCTAGTTTAGGTATGTTGGAAGAGGGAAAGGTAAGAGGAAGGGCTTTTTGATTGCCTTGGTCTGGCCGGCGACACAACACCAGTCTCTCTACAGATATCTACCTCACTTTCACCTCTTAAGGGGAGAGGCTCGAGTGGCTCCAGCAGCGGCGGGTCATGCATGCATGGATGGGGCATGGGCATGGGCATTAGGCATGGGCCATGCAGCCAGCCAGCTGCCGCATATTCCAAACCACCAATCGTACGACAAGCACTTAGCACTACTCAGCCCACAACCAGGGCCATCTCCGCGCTTATCACTGGTCTTTCTTGATCCTCATGCGGTCCTATCGCCTGTCGAGACTGCTCGAGAGGGAGGTAGTATTGGCGGGCTAGAACCGAATGCCACCTTGAACTACACTCCCACATGTGACTTTTTTCCCCCTTCTACTCGTCTCTATCATGCCCATGACGATTCCACACGCTCCCGTGCGCGCAAATCCAGTAACCAAACGTTCTACGAGAAACACGCCTCGTAAGACACAGTGTCCGCACGTGCCCATCGTTGAGACGGCCCTGAAATTACCAGACTTTCTGGCCCGTCGATGATGATGCGTGATCGACTGATCGTGCTGGCCATCAATTCATCATCATCGTCAACACAACATTCGTAGACTCGTAAGTCGTAACCAGCACAAGCCTACACATCAAAAAATTCCCTCCATCACGTCCATCAAAACCAGAAAAGCAAGCTCTGTGCCCTCTCCCCGCTCTACCCATCAAGCCCCATTCCCCGTCCCGACATCAACCCGTCGCCAAAAACGCATCAAAGCCTCACTCCAGACTTCCTGGGCGTTCGGCTTGCCTCCAGGTCGAGCCGCAAACCTGGACAAGCGTCCTTTGTCCCTTCTTTCCTCCCGCGAAAAGCAAAGACGGCGCGCGCGCGCGAAAAAGCGCCTTTCTCCCCTCTTCCCATAGCGTCATAGTGGAAGAGACTGGCGTTGACGCCTCATGCGAGGAAAGCAGGGCTAGAGACCGGGAGAAAAGCATGTGATTATTCAACTAGCGATTTTTGCAAGTGTGCTCGATGTGATGTGATGTGATCATACTCGGAGAATTCCTCAAACTAGATTTTGCGGGCATACGTAAGAAAAGCGCACATCTTGAGTTTTCCAAAGTAAATCCCAATCAAAAAGCCAGCCAGCAAGACGAGAGAAGCTCATCGCCACGAAGCCCAGCCAGCCACCCAGAACTCTCCCCCCTCCCATCCATCTTCGGCTCTGCTTTTTCGTCCCACCTCGCAAAACGGACCGAACCCCGTGCCTGGCAGTAGTCGCGCCCGTCCGTCGCTCGCCCCGTCGCACGCACCTTGCACGTGCGCATCTGACCTTTCTCCGCAATCCTGAGTTTCCCGTCCTCGCGCCGTGGAAGGTCTTTGGCGCTAAGGTGGAAGGCTAATGTAGGCACGACAGAGGACAAAGAGCTATCGAGGTTTCGCGAGAGACGCGAAGGACGCCGGAGTCGAGGGTAGCTTTGCTTGGTAGGGCGGTTTGGGTATAGACTGTAGTTGGCGATAGTAGCGGTGTCGGAAGCGAGGATGTGCATGGGAAGATAAGGGAGAGGATGAGAAGGAGCTGGGTATGCACGTGGGTGAGGGAAGCTTCAATGGAGGTAGGACTGTCTAGACGATAAGGGCATCTTTTTGGGAATAATGGATCTAGATAGGTTTCCTCATGCGCTCTCCTCGCACACATGCGAACGTGCAGATAACGTTACCAACTTACCACCACTCAACTATCGCTCCCACTCTCAGCCCGACTATTTGCCTGCGAGCCTGCCCGCCTACTGTCCTACCGTATCGTGCGTATGTGAGTTCGCGGCGGCAAGCGGCATGGCGGACCGATGTGGCTTTCCAACCTACGGTGTGATGAATCGAGACCTCTAGGACGCACGCCTCTTTTGCTCCGTGAAGAACAATATAACTCATATATTTCTTCCTTCTACGCCTGCGCACGGCCAAACCTCTGGATCTGGTAGGAGGTGGCTTCGAAGTGGCTTTCTTTCAGCCTTATGTGTGCAGGGTAACTACCTTATGTGTGAATTTTAGATCGGGAGTGGGAGGAGAGGTGGAAGAATGATATACCTTACCATGTGAGCCTGTAATTCATTGGTCTTTTCGTCCCATGCTCCACGAGCACGTCCGCCTCTCTAGATCCGGCACTGTAGCTTCTATGTGGGCTCCTTTCAGCCTCATGTGTGTAGGTGTTTATATGTGTACGTGTATGTGCGGATTCTAGATTGAGGATGGAAGGGAGCTTGGGTCTTTTATTGGATTTGATAGGATGGCATTTCCGATGCGTGGAGGTTGACCGATCGATTTAGGTAAGGAAGGGTGATTTTTGGGCTACGAGATCGATATCAGGAGTGACGGTGATATGTCGCTGTAAGCGATGGTACCGCGAAGGAGCCGAGAATGAGCAAGAGCATGGGATAGAAGCCGCGTGAAAAGTAGACGAGGAAGGTGCCGTAGGTACCTTGATGAGCTAGGCCATCAATTCGTGCATCGGCATAGCCATACATGTAGTTCTATGTGTGTACATACTGGCCCAAGTAAGAAGAGCACACAAAGCGATCCAATGGGTATTGTACCATACGATCCAATCCCACCGCATCCCCCATCTAACGAGAAACCACAACCTAGCAAAGAACAGGACGTCTTCGAGGAGATGGAAGATCGCGTGTAACGCATGATTCTCTCTTAGAAAGCTATGCATTTTCTTTTAATTCATCTGGGAGGGATGTGCACGCACTTCTTTCTACCTACTCAACAAAACCGAAATACCAAGCAATCATAATCGATCTAGAGCTCTCCACAGAACCTCCGCCACACACTCGCTCTCACCTCTCATCAGGGAAAACAGCCAAGAACCTACTTCTCATCCTCACTGCCACTCTCCTCACTACCAGACTCATCCCCACTGCCCTCCTCATCCTCACTACTCTCCTCGTCCTCCCCCTCAACAGCCTCCAACCCATAATCGTCCTGGAAAGTATCCAGCGCCCTAACCTCAGCGCTGAACCCCTCCTTCTTGAAATTCTCCACTAGACCATCGCTCATGATCGGCGCACAAGTGACCATCAAATTCGCAGTCTTCGGCTCAAAAACAGGAACCATGTACTTCTGCACGGCAGCCTGGATCTGCTCAGGAGTCACATCCCTCACGCGCGCGAGCATGCGATGGCTCCAGTCCTTGTCGATCCCGCGGATGACTTGGTTGACGAAACTGAGCTCGGCGGCGGAGGACATGGTGGGTTGTTCGTTTGCCATGCCGAGGACGATTTCGGAGATGGCGCCTTCGAGGGCGAATTTGTCTAGGACGAGACGGCCGGACGCGTAGCCGGTGACTTGGTCTTTGGCGGCGGTGTAAGCCTTGAACGCGTCTGGGGACCGGGAGATGCGGAAGGTCAGCTTGCCCGTGTCGGCGCTGCGGGAGAAGTAGGTCCCGTAGGCGAGGCCGGTGCCGCGGACGGCGACCCACATGGGGCCTTCGACGGCGTCCATGTAGGTTTGTGCTACGAGGAGGGCGGGCAGGTCGGGGTGCGTGTAGGTGTCGGGGCCGTTGGAGGTGAGCATGGCGAAGGAGGAGTCGATGGCCGAGATGGGGATGATGTAGGCTGCGGAGCCCGGGTGGAGGCCGATTTTGCTGAGGCAGGATTTGCGGCTGTCGAGGGGTTCGAGGGGTTTGGAGGTGTTGAGGGAGGAGGTCAGGGCGGACCATGCGGAGACGGGGGAGGGGAGGGTCTCGATGTTGGCGGCGACTTTGATGCGGAAGTTCTCCGGGCGGTGGAGGGAGGCGCAGAGCGTTGTGAATTTGGAAATGACTTCGGTGGGGTTGTCTTTGAGGAGTTTGCGCACGCGGCGGAGGTAGAGGGCTTTGGCGAGGGTGCTGCGGGCGCGCGAGCTGGAGTTGCGGTCGAAGGCGACCATGAAGTGGGCGGCGAGGAGCATGCTGTCGCCGCTGCGCTTTTCGTCGGGAATGTCGGCGAGGATCTTGGTGAGGGAGGCGTGTAATCTGACGGGGTCGTGGATGGCGTCGAAGAAGAGGGTGCGGATCCAGGAGATGATCTTTTGGTAGCTTTCCGGCTCGGTGTCGAAGGAAATGCTGAGCATTTCGGGGTTGGCGTGGCCGGACTGGATGTGGTAGCTGACGGTGTCGCGTTCGAGTTCGAGCACGACGTCTTCGAATTCCATTCGCTTGCCGTCTCTGTTGACAGGAGTGGTGAAGAAGTTCATCATGTAGAGAGTGAGGAGCGGTTTGAGCTCGACTGGCACGGAGTTGGTGCACATTTGCAGCTTGACGCGAACGAAGTTGGAGGGGACATGCTCGAAGTGAATGAAAAGTGGTGAATCGTTGTCGTCCTTGTCAATGATAGTCTGGATTTCATTGTCAAGCTTGCCCATCTTCTTTGCAGGCCCGGAGCGCGCGGTCACGGTGGGAATGAAGTGGACTGATTCCGTGTTTGGTACGGGGAACTGCTCCAGGACAGAGTCGGGAATAGGCTTGTCGTTCTCGGCCTTAGCTTGAGTCAACTTCTCTTCAAGCTCCTTCAATCCTTTCTCGCCGAGTCTGTCACGCTGCTCTTGCACGCGTGCTTTTTCGTCGTTCGTGACCTTGTCGGAGAGTTCCTTAGAAGGCACACCGAGAATCGACACATGGTGGGCGTCAGAAATCCACTTCGATAAGAAGTCTCTCCATTGCCTGTCAGTCCAGCCTTCAAGGATGTCGAGCTCCTTGATAGTGGCAAGTTCCTTCAAGTCCTTTCCGTCACGGCTACCGAACAGGTGGTCTTCGATGATGGGCTCGGAGAAGAAGTCTCCGGCATTCTCACACCTGAGCTTTACCTGTCTTCTCCAGCGGCTAATACAGTCGTGCATGTAAGCCATGTCGAACTCTTTAGCGGCAGTATCCTTTAGCAACTTGAACAAGCGCTTCTCAACCGCTTCCAGCTGGTCAGTCTCGACAGCCGAGAGCTCAAACCAGATTGTCACGCTTGGGCGGAACTCTGTCTGGTAGTATACCGCACTGCAAAGCTGTTCGCGCTCGACAAGAGTGTTCTCCATGACCGAGATTGAAGAGCCGCACATATAGTTGAGCAAGATGGCAATTGCTGAGCAAGCAACGTGGTCTGTGCTACTAGGACCCAAGAATCCCACCAGGATCTCACCCATGGATTCATCCTCTTCGGGGAAGTAGACTTTATCGACGGTCGTTTCCTTCAGTGGTGGAGTTTGCTTGGAGTCAACCCAAGGTCTAGTGAAATGGTCCTCGGGCTTAGGTACGTCGTTCAAAATCGTCTCTTCGAAAGAGTCAAGAATGTGAAGAAGATCCTCGTGATCAACTTCGCCGGTAAGAACCAGAGACATGTTCTTAGGTTGGTACATGGCCTTGTGGAATTCACGAATGCGGTCCGCAGTAAGAACTCTCAGCTGTTCCATCATGCCTCCGGTCTCGTATCTGAAACCGTCGCCTTCAGGATAGATCAGACGCTTCGCTTGGAGAGCCATCAGCTCGCTTTGCTGATTTTGAACACCCTGCATCTCGGAGTAAACGACACCAGCATCATGGCCTTCGCCGTTGACGTGGTGAACTTCGGTGTAGCAACCCGCATCGGTCAGAGTCGGTACAATCAAGTGCTCCAAGTAGACGGGCAGAATTTGAGCGAAACCATCCCAACCGGCAGTCTCGAGAGTGTAGGCGGTATGGTCGGTTGCAGTCCAGGCATTTGTGGTGGAATAAGCGCGGGTGGCGAGTTTGTCAAGCAGACCCTTGTATTGGTAAGAGCGAGATCCCATAAAGCAGAGATGCTCCAGAGTGTGGGGCGCACCAGAATCATCGTGGATCTCGGTGGCCAGGGCGAAATAACCATTCACTTTGGGGCCTTTCTGGTCGACGACAACGCAGCGCATGCCGGTACGGGTTGACTCATACTGGGTGACGTTGACCGGAGCATATTCCAATTGAAATTTCTGGACAGTCTTGAAGTGCGAGCCTTGTTGCTCCTTGGTGGCCGGCATGGTGGAGGTGAATATTGTTGGTCGAGAGGTTGGCCAGGGTGTGGTGAAGGATGAGAAGGTTTGCAGACGACAGCCGCGGGCTGCTGATGAACTGGAGAGGGCAGAAATGCTACGAGGAAAGCAATGCAGGGCGCGTATTTTGACTGCAGGGAGATGCTGCTAACCAGTAGCGAGCAGGATGAATATGCAAATTGTTGGTGAATGCAAGTATGTCGGTTGATAGTGAGGTAGTAGTAGTAGAAGCACCTCTGTGTACATGTAAGTCTCTTTGTCCTTCCTGTCTCGTCAGTCCAGTCAGCTGCGGGAGTCGTCTGCAACGTCACAGCCAGGCGCCCACGCCCACGCCCACACTAGGAAAGGCGGCGGACATGTTGACAGGCGCTGCGAATGCATGCCGGTGGTAAGCAATTGAGAGCAAATTCGAGCTGTTCACATGCAACAATATACGCGAAGGTTTATTCCAGCGGCGGCATTCTAAAAGACTTAAACGCGTGTATGGCGCCATGGCGGGTGAGCCGGGTTTGTTGTGCAAGGGTGCTGGTAGTCTTTCAATAATTGCACATGAACTTGCCTGCTTGCTTGCTTACTCCGAAGACCGTGACTGCGGTAACTTTATGAGTGAGGGGAGAGCTTGTCGATTATATGCACATTTTTTCTTGTAACCATATCCTACATTGATTCATGCGTTAATGGATATTATTCAATTACGAACAAGTGCATAAATCAAATCTCATACAATTCCTCTCCCAAATGATGTCAAGCTCTTTCGGTGACAGAGAAAACGCTCAGACAGCCAGACAGCTTCATCATATCACCACCAAATCCTCCGCATTTACGGAATCACCCGGCAAACAGCCATCGTCAAACCGTCGCTACTCTCAATCCTCCCAATCTCATCGAGCCCCTTGTCATCCTCCTGCTGCAACCTCCCTGTTCATCTATCCATCCAACCAACCCAACCATCAATCAACTTGCTCTCTCAACTGCTTGTCAATCGCGCTCAATCCCCCCAGCTTGCGACTTTATACCTCGCGACATGAGACTGGTATACATGCACGCGCGTACCCGCCGATAGTCGTCGCACTCGATCGCTGCAGCTAGCCGAATCCGACCGCAAACTCCAACCACTACCCACGTCTCGTCGCCAACATGAGTTCTCTACAGCACATCTTGTCAGCCGACCCTGACGAGTCCGCGTCGCCTTCAGCAAAGGCCACGCCGCCGCCCACCACCCAAGAAATGCCTCCTCCTCCCACCAGTCAACCACTCAAGCAAGAGAATGCTACCGCCGACACTCCCAATGCTGGTGAAAACGGTACGCCAAACGAGAACGGAGACGAACCAATGTACACTTCAACCACAACCTCCACCAGACGCAACGCGAGCGGTAGCGTCTCGTCAGTCTATTCCGGCAACAAGATCAGACACCTCAAGAAGGAAGACGGCATTCCTTTTTGGCGCAAGGACATCCAGTACGATTTTCTGAGGCTTGTCTTTTACGACCAGACAAAGTGTTTCTCAAAATACAGCGATGGCTCTTCTGGCTTTACCTTTGCCGAAATATACATCGATGCCATGGCCAAGAGCAGCAAATGCAGCAAGATCCTCAAGGAGAAGCTCTTGCAGGACACAGAAGGAGCGATCAGCATGGCCATGGTTTGCTTGTTGGTCAATGTTGGTCGCATGAACACCACCCTCAATTGTAGGCGCGCGCACCTCCCACTTCTTCCCTTCTTGAAAGCTAACGTGTTCTAGTCTTCCCCGAAATGCGCGCACAGCTTCGTACGTACCATTCGATTCCTGCGCTACAGGCGCATCAGGACCCAAACGCATACAAGCAGCTTCAAGATGCGCCGCGATTGAAATCTATCCTCAAGGGCGCAACAGAAGATGATCCTCAGCCATCAACACTGGAAGAAATCAAGGCTTCTGCAAAGCCTCGCACGAATCCGGTCAACCTGATCTTTGTTCTGGCCCAATTCGCCCCTAAAATCAGTGAAACGCATTTCATACCTCCAAGAGATTTCTACGATCTGGTCATGAGAGGGACATTGAGCAGCGCGAGCAGAGCGAGAGCCTTTCTCTGGCTGGTCTGGTGGTACTTGGAGTCTGATTTCTCTCTCGAAGATGCTCAGAAGAATCCATTCGGACCTGGACGATACGGCGAGAATGAAGAGGGCACTGGCGCCTTGCCGCTCAAGGTTCCAAATCTCGAGAGCTTAACCGAAGAGCAAGCTGCTCAGGAAAACCTCGACACTGAAGACGAACAGCACTTTGGCGAAGTCAAGCGGAAAGAGCGCATTGCTATCCTAGCGAGTGAGCCTAGTCCTGCAATGACTGCACTGAAAAGAGCAAGAAAAGAAAAGGGCTTGACCTCTGGAGGTGGTCAAGGATATCGGTCGGAGGACGAGGGTAGTGAAGCTGGATGGTATTCAAAGTCTCACAGTAAGTATTTGAGCCATACATACCAACAGGCCTCAGACTGACAGGGTTGCAGTTACCTCCGCAGCACGCCATGCTGTTGGCGCTGATGGCGATAGCGCGCATACAAAATCACCGTCGCCTGCAATCGGACGCGGCTTCCAAGCAGTCAATTCTGCGACAAAGCACCCGCAAGACATGCGCATCAACACGTTACTCAACAATGAAGATGGCTCACACGATGCATCTCCGTCAAATACAACGCCTGTACCTATCAAAAAGGGTCCTGGTCGAGGCAATTGGCGACGAAACAAAAACAAAACCGATGGATCGCCTGCCGCTGGACGCGACAGCTCGCATCACGTCCCACTTCTCCCCAACAACGGCTCCATGTTTGTGAATGAAACCCCTGGAGCAGGCATCCCAGCAACACCAGGTTCAGGCTACTCCTTCGGTCAAGGCTCGCCTCAACGTGGCCAGGCAATCGCTTTCCAACCACCCAACACCGGCGACCACGTCCCGACTCCCTCATACCAAGCCCAAAAGCGCCACCGCGGAGTCACCCAGCACCAAAACGCCCTCATCAACCACCGCCGCCAACAGATCGACTACACGCTCGACAAGCGCATCCGCAAAATCCACCTCCGCGCCCGCGACAAGCGCGAAGAAGAAGGCACCTTCATCCGCGCCTGGAAGCGCATCAAGCTAATGCCAACCGACTACGACTCGGAAGAAGAAATGATAAAATCCCGCAAAACCCGCCCCACAGACAGAGACGACGACAACAACCCCATCAACACCCCCGCCACCGCCACCACGAGCCGCCGCAGCGCAAAAGACGCCTCCAAGGAAACCGACGAGCCCCCCCGCTCCCTCCTGGCAGGTTTCGTGCGCGTCGAAACCGAAGCCTCCGACCTTGGCGAGGAAGCCAAAGCTCTCGCGCGCTCCTTGCGCCTCTGCTCTCGCCGCCTCGAGCGCTGGCACGAAGCTTCTTTGCCCGGTGAGGCGGTTCTGCGCAGTCGTGAACGACAGGCGAATGGGCTTCTTTATGCTCCCAGGATTGTTGGGGGGTGGGACGAGATGGAGGAGGAGGATGCTGTCCCGCCGCCTTTGCCTGTGGCTGTTGCTGCTATGAAGAAGGGGGGTAGGAGGGGGAGGAAGAGTGCTGGGACTGGAGGTGGGAGGGGGAAGGGGAAGGTTAGGCTTTTGGCGCCTGTTGGGGTTGAGGATGGGGAGGGAGAGGGCGAGGGGGATGTCACGATGGAGGATGGGGATGCTGACGTTGATGCTGATCCTGATGGCGATGCTGATGGCGAAGGTGGCCGTGGTGGCCGTGCACCGCCCGATCTGGACGAGGAGGATAGGGAACTCCTCGGCGAAGTCGATGCGGATGGTGATGAGAGTGATGATCAGGATCAGGAGCGGGAGCAGGAGCAGGATCAAGGGGAGGATCAAGAGGAGCAGGATCAGGAGGAGCAGGATCAGGAGGATGAAGATGGGGATGAAACTATGGCCGATGAAACTATGGCTGACGAGTAGTGGAGCTCAGCGGAGTGTAGGATTCGACTCTGGCTTTGTGGATGTCGACATTATTGTTCCTGTTGATTACCTTATTTTTACCTTACCTACCTACCTGTCTAGGTACCTAGGTTTCGATATTGACTGGCCTTTTTTTGCACGGCCATTGTACCGCTGTTGACTTCAACCTACTTGACTTTACTTCGTTTCACTTGATGTATTCTGGACCTTGTAGCGTGCTTTCCTCGATAAGAGATCCGACAAATGCGCTTTGCTGAAATCCCTCCTCTCCATCGTGGACACTCTCTTCTAGGATGCATTTGTGGAAAGAGCACAAGAGGGACCTGCAAACCACCTATATGCCGGCAAAGACCTTTCTTGGTAGTGTTACGTGGTTTATGAAGAAAAGACGGATCAGAGCGAGATTCGATCTGAGAAAGTCCAGCAGACGAAGAAACCGAGGCACCAACACCAGTGTACGGCACCTACCTCGCCTACTTACCCTGGCTGATGATGAGAAAAGCAGAGCTGGAAGACACAATTGCGTCAGCTACGAGTTGAAACCCGACACCCACCTGAATTCAAACCGAAACGAAACGAAACGAAACGAATTCAAATCGGAATAAGAGGCCGACGCAACTCCAACCCAACATCACACAAATCCCCGCGCCACCAACACACACCCCGAACACCATCCCCCAGCCTCAAGCTCACCCCGAGGCCCCGTCTCAGCAGCAGCACTCTCTCACTTACATCCAGCGCCTTGCCAAAGCACAGACACAGACACAGCACGTGCACATCATGTGTTTGCCTGCCTGCCGTCTTAGCCGCTCGTGGCTTTCCTCGCTACCTTACCTTATTATCATCATTCACACGCACGACGGCTTCGCCCGCCTGTATGTCTATCGAGAGGAAGTCTGAGCGTGCAGTAGTAGCGGTATTCAGATGATAGATCGCATGGCATGGCATGCGTGCATAGGGCCGGTTGGAGTGGGGAGGATGCTGTGCTAGGATCAATTGCTAAGGTATGCTAGGAATATTGCCGTGCTGAGATTATTGCTATGTAAGGTGTAAGGCTCATGTGAAGGATTCGAGGCGGTGCAGCTGTGGGGCGGTTTTTTGAGGCGTTGACTCTGCCCTGCGGTGCTCTGCTCGGTGAGGATGATGATGATGACGATGATGAGGGCGGGAAGAATCACGAGGTGGAGGATGACTCGATATTGAAGGTTTTGGGTAGGTGGAAAGATGCCTTTTTTTTGTCCCTGCGAGTCTTTTGCGTTCGCGCTGTCCGGATGGTATGCGAATGCGCTTTTGCTCTCAGGTCTGAGCCTCCAGGCATAGGCATTTCAAGGTTGATTGGTGCTTACTATTGTGGGAGAGGCCGCTGTGGCTGTCGGTGAGGTGAGGCCTCGGCAGGCAGAAACAAACCATCTTGATTGTGAGCGATTACAAACAGACCAACAACCCGATGGGAAAAGGAAAGGGTAATTCGGTATGATCGGTAGACATGGTTCCTGCATGGCATACGTCCTAGGTTACCTTAGTCACCAATGAATACCAGCAACAGCTATGTTAAGAATACATGCAACGCTTTCTCCGCGAAAGCCAAACGTGACCGTCGCGCAGCCCGAACCGTGCCCCACGCTTCTTCATTGGCTTGAGGCTGTGAAGCACGCGAAGGAGGAAATACGGCTGCGCGGGCTGTTGGTTACCTCACCTCTCACATCGGTATCGCGAAGGATTTGCGCGCGACGAATTCACTTTGCACCTTGCGGCCTACGCCTACTTTCCGTTTCGGAAAGCGTGACTCTACCTACATAGCTCTCATCCACACCGCGGTCCGCAGCAGGCGGTCTCTCTTTCTTGCCTAGGAGCTAGGAGCCAGAATCGGCGCGCGCGCGCGTTGGTGCTGCCGCGAAAACGCCCGTGCGCCAGACCTCCAGGCAGATATGGCCTTCCTCAGGCCGCTGGCGCCTGTTCCCTAACAACACTTCCCTTGGTCTATGCGCTTTGGTTGGACCAACGAGTTGGAAGGCTCATGGACTTCGCCCTGTTCGACCGCGGACTGGACGAGTCATTTCTGTCCAGGCAATCGATCGAGGGAAACTCTATTCCAACGGGTTTCGATCTCGGTCCTCGGTCAGAATGCCCTGCGCGATGTTGTTCTTGTTCTGACCGTAGGGTGGTGGGAAACTAAACTCTAGCTCTGGCACGAGCGCAAGGCAGACATGTGTTGCTCAACCCTACCTACCTGGCCTGCCTACCTATCTTTCCCATTTTCCTACCTTACTAAACCCTTCCCATTTCCCTTTTACCAACCCCGTCCTAGCGCCAACCCAAAACCCACGGCTCTTTGTTCGTCAATCGCAGGCCTTGTCGTTCATTGCCTGCGTCTTGTGGACCTCGTTCGTTCGCACCTTGCCGCTTTTCCCATCTACCTGCCTTGCCTTACCGTCATGACTGGCTCCGGGGGCGTGTTGGCCATGACTGACTAACT
The DNA here is from genome assembly GCA_030772445.1 of Cladosporium sp. MBC 237. Classification (NCBI taxonomy): domain Eukaryota; kingdom Fungi; phylum Ascomycota; class Dothideomycetes; order Cladosporiales; family Cladosporiaceae; genus Cladosporium; species Cladosporium sp. MBC 237. Next base: position 230,710 of record JAPHCH010000050.1, read on the forward strand.
CACTACCTACCTCATGCGCGTTCATCGTGGGGCCCAGACAAAGGTTGCAGCTGCGCCTGGGGAGGCCCTCCTCGGCAGGCCCCTCGGTAGGTTCGCTCTGCCTGAGAGGCCGCCTGGGAGGGAGATGAGTCTTAGGCATCTGTCAAGGCAGAGCCTCATTCATCGCCTCAGTGGGCGAGTTGCTTCCTTCCTTTCCTGTCTCCCTCTACTGCGCCATTGCTTGTTATAAGACCGTCCTGTCGCCCGGGGGTCGTGACCTTGACACACCACCAGACCAACACAACACAAGTACAACATCATCGACCTTCTTCGACAATTGTTCAACCCTCTTGATATCCTCAAGACCAATACACCCACACACCTTTTTGTCAACACCAAACCCAATCGACACACACCCAGTCGACACACATCCAGTCGACACACATTCAGTCGACACACATTCAGTCGACAAACACCCAATCGACACAACCTTCCATCCCTCGACGCCAGTCATGATCTCCCCCAGCTTCCCAACCCCCTCGCAAGCCTCCATGTCGTCCCTAAACCGCCTGGGCTTCAACGCCGGCCGACCCCAACGTCCCGACACTGGCAAACCACCCCAACCAAGGGATGGCGACACACGTCGACGATTCAGAAACGACCCCCAACCCCGCGACCCAGGCAAGAACCGCGGTGGATCCCAGCAGCCCAAACCTCCGCACCCGCGCGACCCTCCGAATGGGAGGAGGGGAGCTCGTTCGTTCTTCGGTGAGGATCCGCACCCTAGAGATCCTGGTGAGTAGAGACGTGCCAACGAGTGTGGTTTTGTAGGCGGAGGGTGAGATTGTTGCCTGTGCTGACTCGAATCGTAGGCAACTGAGAAGGCGTCGGAATGGGAGCTTGTGATGCTCTCGATGGCCAGGTGACCTCGATTTGACTCCGTTTTCTGGGGTATGACTCGAGGGTTCTGGGGCGGATGACTTCGCTTCTTGAATGTTTTTTATTGAAGGCACGACACTTTATTTCCTTTTTGATTTTTGGCTGTTGCGCGCTGGTCAAGAGACGGTCGCTCGCGTTCGGAATCTTCTGGGATTTCTTTCGTTTGTCTCTCGTTTTCGTTTTCGTCGTCGGTGTTGGTCTTCATGAGGATCTGTCACCAGTCAGAGATTTCTCCTTCTTCGTTTATATTTTGCTTTTTCATTTTCCTTCGAATTAGCGGCATAGATGGGGATTTCTTCTTTCTTTCTCTTGTTTTTTTTTCTCTCTTTCTTTTTCTCTTGCACACCTCGTGCTTTTCTTTCTTGACACGCCAGGCAGGTCCGGTGTCCTGTTTAGATAGATCAAATTAGGGAGAAAGATGACAAAAAAAAAGGTCAACCAAGCGCAAGAGTTTATAGAAGTGGGAGGAAATCCAAGTGCACTTTTCTTCTTCATCTCTTTGATCTTCTCCTTCTGGCTCCCAAAGTTTTTTCTCTTTTGAATGCGTCTGTTGTACATTGGTATCTTTTACAGTAGTAGTGTTATTTCATCTCGTTGCGCCAGCCAGCCAGTCAGTTCAGCCCAGCCAACTCCGTTTGATGGCTGGGAGAAATGCAAGATATGAGGAAAATTGTAGAGGAAGAGGGGAAAAGCAGGGGAAGAAGCAGAAGCAGAATGTCGAGAAGACTTTGCAGAGCAGCAAGTTCTAACAACTTCAGCCTCTCCTCTCCACCTTATTGAGTCTCCTCGCAATCATAATCTGTTGGAAAAGATCTCACGTCAGCAAACCCAATCCTTTCCAGCCCTCTCCAGAAATATCTCCACAAGAAACGAAAGAATCCCACTCACCTGTGACCTCGTCCTCTGCCCCCTAACCGGCAGTCCCATCGCATGCCTCCTACCCCTGTACGTGCCCATATCCCTCAAACGCTTGATATTGTCCACCAGCTGCCGGCGCAAATCGTTCTCCAGCGTCATTTCCGTCAGCGACCCCGCCAGGCTGTTGATTTGCTTCTCGCCCAGGGAGCCCACGCGCGCCGTCTTGTGGATGTGGAAGCGCGCCATCAGGTTCGTGCAGGCTTTGGGGCCGAGCCCGTAGAAGGAGCGCAGCGATTTGGAGACCAGTTGGTTTTCGGCGAAGGAGACGCCGAAGATGAAGACCTGTGTGTGTTTTTGTTAGGGGGTGTTGCGAGGGGTGTAGTTTGGGGATGGATGGGAGGGAGTACCATTTTGGCGGTGTTGTGGAGGGTTGAGTGGTGGTGTTGTGCTGCTTGCTTATGGGGATTTCTTAAGGTGAAGTTCGCTTGATGCTGGGATGGATGGCTTTCGCAAGACTTCCGTGCTCCGTCTTGAGAGCGGGCTGGCTCGCGCGCGGCTTCTCCGCATTTCACCTCAGGACAGTAAAGTAAGCGAGCATCGAGCTGCTGCAAGGGCCCACACCCTCCGTGCCTCCATCCCACCTTCAGCCAGCTGTCTGATTCCTCCTCCTCCTCCTTCTTCACCTCTGCCACTAACTGCAACTGCATTACCCATTGGCAATTGCAGTCAGAACTCCATTCACTATGGCGAGCATTCAGCGCGTCCTCCTCTCCGTGCTGGTCATCCTGACCTTCACTTTCGTCTACTTCGCTCAGACCGCCGAGGCGGCTGGCAAGGGTCCCAAGATCACCAATAAGGTCTACTTCGACATTCAGCATGGCGATGAGGAAATCGGCCGTGTCGTTCTCGGTCTCTACGGCAAGACTGTTCCCAAGGTGAGTCTTGAGATGTCAATCCTACTAGACATGTTGAGAGCGAATCGCTGATCGATCACCCATCACAGACCGCCGAGAACTTCCGTGCCCTTGCTACCGGCGAGAAGGGCTACGGCTACGAGGGCTCCAACTTCCACCGTGTCATCAAGCAGTTTATGATCCAGGGTGGTGACTTCACCAAGGGTGACGGTACTGGCGGCAAGAGCATTTACGGCAACAAGTTCCCCGATGAGAACTTTAAGCTGAAGCACACCAAGAAGGGTCTTCTGAGTACGTTACACCCTACAACTCCGATTGAATAAGAAACGAGAAGATTATACAAGAGCAGCTGCGCTGACGAGACGATCTTACAACAGGCATGGCCAACGCCGGCAAGGACACCAACGGCTCTCAATTCTTCATCACCACCGCCATCACCTCGTGGCTGGACGGCAAGCACGTCGTCTTCGGCGAGGTCCTCGAGGGCTACGAGATCGTCGAGAAGATCGAGAACGTGCCCAAGGGCCCCGGCGACAAGCCCTCCAAGCCCGTCAAAATCCTCAAGAGCGGCGAGCTCGAGGTGCCCGACGAAGGTATTCGCGCGGAACTTTAGACTTCCCTCTCTTCTATTCGGAGGCGCAATTTTCTCTTCACCACTTTCTTGCGAGCACATGTCTGGTCCCTTTCGTTCTTTCCGTCTTTGATTGATTGATCGTCAAACAGTACGTGCTGTCTTCGCTCGGATGCAGTGGTGAAGAGAGAAAAGCAAAGAGATCACCCAGCTGACTCTTGCGTTTTTCCGCGCTCTAGGCTTGGAAGGCTCGGCCGGATCGACTGTGTCTCTGGACGACGAATGGGATGTTGTGGGCTCCGTGGCTCCTCAGGAGACTACTCTGGCTGGTGATGAGAAGGTTTCTTCTTCTTTTGACTCTGGCAAGACTACTACATCGTCTGATTCTGCATCGGAAGAGGGCCTTAGCTTTGTCGTTAAGCTTGCGCTTGCTGGTGCGATTTTTGCGGCTTGCTTTGCTTGGGTTAAGGCTAGGGGTTCTTCTTCGCGTGCTGGGGTTGCTGGGAGACATGGGGCTTATGAGAAGGTTGGGGTTTAGAGTTTTGAGTGTGAGAATACAAGATTATGGGTTTTCATGAGGCGCGATATCTCGATCTGCCTTCCTTGTGATTTTGAGTGATTGCACCTTTTTATTGTGATCAAGGCCGTTGGCTTGTGGGAATTGTTTTTCGTGTGTGATTACTTGTGAAGATGGGAAGAGTAGGACCACGTCCTTCCCCGTGTATTTCTTTTCATGGGGCATAGACGTTGGATGTTGTTGGGAGTTCTTGCCTTGCCTACACCAGGCTGCTGTCAAAGAACACAATGATGGAATACCCATCAAAACACCGAACAAAAGGTACATGGTACTTGGATGACTTTTCCTTCACATGAATAGATCAAAGTTCGCCTCATCCAAGTGACATCACTTTGACCGACGAATAAGATGAAGAACATGTGAACTATGCCTGCCCAGCGTTGACCCTCCCGCTCGCCGCACGGACCAGCAGGCGAGAAACCCTTTCCGCTCTCTTGAAATTTGAATAATCACCTTCACCGACGCAAAACACACAACTCTTCACCCTCCTCCCACCTATCCAAAAACACCCTCCTCCACAAAAACTCCATTTCCTGTGTCTCTTTGCAAGCGTTCCTTGTACGAGACGACGCACGTGCCTCCGCACATCAAAACACTAGACCAAAAACACTCACCGACCACTTCACACTCTCTTACCAACAACACCCCCGACGAACGACATCGCAATCATGGCCGATCAGCTCAACATGAACAACTTGTCCCTCCAGGACTCCCAGCACGCTCCCAAGCCCGGTCAGCAGCAGAACGGCGGCTTTGGTCAGGGCCGCTCTGCCTACATCCCGCCGCACATGAGACAGCAGCGTGCGCCTGGCCCGCCCGCTGGCTTCGATGGCCCTCCTCCTGGCCCTCCCATGGGTGGTGCTCCCAACGGCTTCGCCGGCCCTGGTCCCAAGTAAGCCTCTCTGACATCGCAATACTTCTACTTTCAATGATGACTGACATCTCACAGCGGCTACGGCGCTCCCCCTCGCGGCGGTGGCGGTTGGGGCGGTGCTCCCGACTTCCAGCCTCGTGGCGGTCACTCTGGCGGCCCTCCCGGCCGTGGTGGATTTGACCGTAACAACTACGGCGGCGGACACGGCGGTGCTGGCGGTGGACGCCCGAACGGTGGCTCCGGCGACGGACGCTGGGTTGACGGCAAGCACGTGCCTGGTCCTTCCAACCCGCGCATCGAGCGTGAGCTTTTCGGCGACCCCAACGTTGCCTCCAGCAAGCAAGAGATGGGTATCAACTTCGAGAAGTACGACGACATTCCCGTTGAGGCTTCCGGTGAGGGCGTCCCTGAGGCCGTCACCACCTTCTCCAACCCGCCGCTTGATGACCACCTGATCAACAACATCACGCTCGCCGGCTACAACGTCCCCACACCCGTTCAGAAGTACTCCATCCCCATCGTCATGGGTGGCCGCGACCTTATGGCTTGCGCTCAGACTGGTTCCGGAAAGACTGGTGGTTTCCTCTTCCCCATCCTCTCCCAGGCCTACCAGAACGGTCCCAGCGGCAACGCCCCGCCGCAGACCGGTTTCGCTCGTCAGCGCAAGGCTCACCCCACCTCGCTCATCCTCGCCCCTACTCGTGAGCTTGTCTCCCAGATCTTCGACGAGGCCCGCAAGTTCGCCTACCGCTCCTGGGTCCGCCCTTGCGTCGTCTACGGTGGTGCCGACATTGGCTCCCAGCTCCGCCAGATTGAGCGTGGCTGCGACTTGCTCGTTGCCACCCCCGGTCGTCTTGTCGACTTGATCGAGCGTGGCCGCATCTCCCTCCAGAACATCAAGTACCTTGTTCTCGACGAGGCTGACCGCATGCTTGACATGGGTTTCGAGCCCCAGATCCGCCGCATTGTCGAGGGTGAGGACATGCCCCCCACCACCGGCCGCCAGACTCTCATGTTTTCCGCCACCTTCCCCCGCGACATCCAGATGCTGGCCCGCGACTTCCTGAACAACTACATTTTCTTGTCTGTTGGTCGTGTCGGTTCCACCTCCGAGAACATCACCCAGAAGGTTGAGTACGTGGAGGACATGGATAAGCGTAGTGTGCTGCTCGACATCCTTCACACTCACGGCGCTGGTCTTACCCTGATTTTCGTCGAGACCAAGCGCATGGCCGACACCCTCTCCGACTTCCTCATCAACCAGGGCTTCCCTGCCACCTCCATTCACGGTGACCGCACTCAGCGCGAGCGTGAGCGCGCCCTCGAGATGTTCCGCTCTGGCCGCGCCCCGATCCTCGTTGCCACGGCCGTCGCTGCTCGTGGTCTCGATATCCCCAACGTCAAGCACGTTGTCAACTACGACCTTCCCACCGACATTGACGACTACGTCCACCGTATCGGTCGTACCGGTCGTGCCGGAAACACTGGTGTTTCCACCGCCTTCTTCAACCGTGGCAACCGTGGTGTCGTCCGTGACCTCATCGAGCTTCTCAAGGAGGCCAACCAGGAGGTTCCTGGCTTCCTCGAGAGCATCGCCCGCGAGGGTGGTGGCTTTGGTGGCGGCCGTGGTGGACGCTCTGGTGGTGGCCGTGGCCGTGGTGCTGCTGCCACTCGTGACGTCCGTACCTTCGGTGGTGGTCAGCGCCCTGGCTACGCCGGTGGTATGGGCATGGGCGGTGGCATGGGCATGGGCGGCGGCTACGGCGGCGGCCCTGGCATGGGCATGGGTGGCCCCATGAGTGGCGGAGGCGGCTACGGCAACCCGAGCGGCCCCTCCAGCTGGTGGTAGAACCTCAGCGCCTCCTCGGCTCAGCCAATGTCGGCTTCAATGCTGCACTGAGCGGCCACAAAACTTTTTCTTTGGCGTTTCTTTACTGCGTTTTTGCGATTGAGCGTGCGCTTCCACTCGGTTATTAAACCAGCATGATACACCTGCGTTGACTTTCCGGCCAGTTTGCATTGCATTGGCGTGGGAAGTTGGCGTTCTATACTGGGGCTCAGTGCGCCTGAGTTTTTCCGCATACGGCCTTTTTACGACAACACACTAGATTGGGGCCTCTTGCTGACGAACGCATGTGCATTTACGACCGGTTCACGACTATCTGCTTTTTTTCCCGACCGCTGGTTTTCAGGAGCGAGAGCGCGCCTGCTCACTCGCAGCGACAACGGCGTTAATACCCTTGCTTTCTTTCTTCCCTTTGATCCGAAACCCCAAAAGCGAAACTCTGCATCTGTTATACCAATCATCCACATAAAAAAACCCGGGAAAAGGCGTTATTTTTTGCGGGCTTTTTGCTTTGCCGGGGAGAAGAAAAAGAAAAGAAGAAGAAGAATTCCGAGAAAGAGATATGTTTTCTTTTGCGCGGCGGCTCTTGGGGCTTTTCGGGGACGTCGCTGTCAACCACCTGGCAGCCGGGTGCAGGGCAGAGAAATGCGACGTCTTCACTCCGACCATGTACTGGGCCTTGAGCTTCTGCGCACCTTCTTGTTCTCGGAAGGCGTTACGTCTTTTTTCTATCTCGATTTCCTCTCTCTGAAGAGAAAAGCGAGCGAAGACCGCGATCGATGTTGCTTTGTTTTTCTTTTTGGGCGGGGACAGATGATACCTTGATAGACTTCCTTTTCTTGCACGTTTTCTTTTCTGTGCTTTTTTTCTGATGATCCGAAGACGTCGGGGGAGAACATCAAGAAGATGAGGGAAACCAAAGGGTACTTGTTTTTTTATGCTTGCTGCTGTTGTTACTACTGTTACTGTTGCTAGTTTGCATCTTTCAGTTGAGAGATTAAAATGAGAATTAAACCTGCCTTGTACAAGGTGGGTTGGGTTTTTCTGATACTTGTACTTTCCACAGGCTTGCGCCTGAGTCTCTTGCCTAGTGGTGTTTTTCTCGAGGGCTCTTTTTTCTGATTCTTTCTTCCAACGAGGCTTGCATGCATAGTGACTGTTTCATCGTGAGCATAGTTAAGTTATCAAAAAAAAAAAAGGAAATGAAATCAAGAAATCAAAAAGAGTGGCTTTTATCCATTCTTTGTTCTGTCGTGCAATGTCTTCTGTTTGTTCTGTGTTAGGTAGTCTTCGTGGTGGAAGTTTTCTTGCTTGCGTGCTTGCTTTGATGGGTTTGGTGGGCTTTGTTCATTACTACGTCGCTTGCTATGTTCTTCGGGTAGGGTTTTGTTCTTGAATGAGGTAGTTAGAGTATTATTTTGTCGAAGGTCTCACGTTTGGAGGACTTCGTGGGGGATGTGTGTGTGTGTGTCATCGCGTTTTATTTTCTCTTCGTTGGGTGTGACGTGATGGGATTGGTGACTAGGTGGGTTTTGATACTGTGGTTTTCCTGTACGTTTGGATATTCGCTTCGTTGGTGGTTTGTTGTGGAGAGTTTTAGGTGTGGTTGGTGGTGGTTGGTGGCTGGTGCGGTGGGGAGGGGAGTGAGAGAGGTAAGTGAGGTGGAGTGGAGTTGGCGTGCTTTGGCTTTCGACGGCTTTTGGGTTGTTTGGATTTTTTGTGTTGTGTTGTGTTGTGTTGTGTTGGAGGGAAGGAGATGCATTATTACTATTATAGAGGATCTATTAAGAGACACAAGGTACTAAACGCACCAGCAGTATAATCAAAAACTCTCCTCTGTCATGCATATCCCGTAAATGTCAAGAATGGTCATCGCTTTACTCGCGCACAAAAGAAAATCGCTCATCACAGCACTGCACCCGTTAAACCAATCAGGAGCATAAACAACCCTTCCGCCTTGCAAGATGCCCGTTCCTCACTCACTCACTCACTGACCAACACGTCCGGGTTGATCCTTGTTGCCCCAGTTTCTACCGAATCCCGAACCGGGTTTGGGTTGATGTGCTTGACTTCCAGCAGCACTGGTGCCAGTGCCTGAAGAGCCAGTACTATCTGAAGCACCTGAAGCACCTGAACCGCCAGCAGTACTCGATGAACCACCAGTACCAGGAGCAGGAGCATTGACAGCAGCCGCAGCATCAGCATCAGCCAAGGTCCCAATATCGCCTCCACCGTCCGAACCCGACATCGAATCCGGAGACGACGACTGACCACTTTGTCCCGGTTTCACAACCCGACTGACGCCTCCCTTTGAGCAAGCACTATCAGCAGACACACAAGAAGAAGACTCACTCTCAGACGAAGTTTCATCTTCAAACTCCGTACCCTCCGAGCCCGAATCGCCAGCACCTTGTCCCGCCTCTGTAGTAGCAAGATTTGCTTCTTTCGCTTTGAGAATGCTGGCTTGCGCTGCTTGAAGAGATTGGTAGACGGGGTTCGTCGAGGTGTCTCCTGTCTTTCGATTAGTTGTTTGAAAGGCGCTGAGAGCGGCCTGGCTGGATGAGAGGAGGCGATCGATTGCGAAGGCTACTGTGCGACGACCTTTCGGGAGTTCTTTGTAGTCTGGTTTCGAGGGAGTAGATGCCTTGCTTGTGCTTGGACCTTTGCTCGGGCCGGCGGTTACGTCGTCTTTGTCGGGGAGGATTGGAGATCTTTTGACGTTGATCGCAGTGCCGGTGTTGACTCCTTGCGGCTTGGAGGTTGGAGAAGCTGGGCTGGTCGCGGTTCCTTTCGAAGCAGAGCCTTTGGAGCCACCCTCGGCGGCTTCTTGTGCTTTAAGCTTCTTAATTACCTTTCTGATCTTCTTGCTGACCTTGGCCATCTTTGACAGTAGCTCTTTGGTCGCTTTGGTCTTACTGGGATGTATCTTCGAGTAGTCGAGGGTCGCGGTTTCAGCATTGGCTGCCACTTTCTCCCATAATGCTAGCGTGCTGCCCCCATTACTCGCTCCGTTATTAGCGAGTCCCGAGCCTGACGGAGGTTTTGACTGAGAGGAGAGTGCTTCGGATGTTGCAGTAGGCGATCTCTTCTTCAGTTTGCCGAGATCACCATCATCTTCAAGTGGGCCGATGACTTGAGTCGGGTTGTGACTCGCCGACCCGCTCGTACTGGGCGTGTCGTGAGCCTCATCGTCTTCCTTCTCCGACTTCAAGGTCTCGATTGCTTTATTCAGCGCCTCGGTAGCTGCTTGCATGTGTTGCAAAGCTTTGCTCTCGGAGATCTTGCTGCGGTGAGTTTTTTGGTATGCAAATAAGGCTTTGCTGGTCCCTTTAGCCGCGTCTTTGAGACACAGCAATGGGTATGCGACGTCTGACTTTCGGGACTGCTCGTCATCTGACGAGTCAGTGGAAGGCCTTGGTGAACGAGAACCATCAGAGTCTGGCAAGTCGAGTGTTTCGTCATTGTCTTTTCTGGGAGCCCCGTCACCGGAATCAGGGCCTCCACCGTCAGGAGGAGGTGTAGAAGATCGCTTTTCAAGTCGTATTCGTGCATTGATCATGGATCCGGCTGCCGGAGGTGCATTTCCATCACTTTCATAGCTCGCTGGAGATTCTGTCACAGGCCATGCCTGATTGGAATCCCGTGAAGTATCTGAGTGAGCCCCTGATGCACCGCCGGAGTGTCCGGTCGATGCTGAGCTACTTGAAGATGTCTCTGAGTCAGATGTGGCTTCCTCATCAGCAGTGTTGAGACTTGACGATCCGGTCGAGCTCGCATCAGGCGGCGAGCTACCCAAACCTCCTGAGGTAGAAGGAATAGTAGCCCCCGAGCTGTCTCCTGTCCCATTCAGAGAGTGGCCAGCCAGCCCGCCATGTACGACGTTCTTCTGACTAAATGTAGTTGAACCGATTCCGGGATGTGACGAACTTCCAAGACCAGCACCGCTGCTTGAAGATGGTTTTCCACTGCTGGTATCCTGCACACTAGGCAGGCCCTTGTCAGGGACATCGCCGCTATCGAGATCTGACGGGCTGTCATCTGAAGAGCTGCCAACAGAGTCTGAGCCAGTAGAGTTACTGGCACCGAAGCTGCCACTACCTTCAGAGCCCACAGCGGTTGGGTCGTCCATTCCAGATCCGAAATCTGAACCACCGACACCAGAGCTCTCCATGCCGGCTGATCCCATTGCATCGTTTCCTGCGGCATTGGCTTTGGAGCCATCTCCCTGCGCGCTACTTTTGCCAACAGACAGTTCCATCGCTTTGCTGGTCCCAAGACTTTGGTACGCTTTGGAATCGCTGTCGCTGGACGATGGCGAAACAGCTTTGTTCGACAGTCCGGCTCCGAATTTCGATTCGCCAATACCACCGGAATCGTCATTGTAGCTGCCTGAATCAGTGGGATCCGAGCCAGCAGAATCTCCTCCAGCATCGTCTATATCGCTGCCGCTCGCGCCTCCTGCGTGACCGTTATCTGAAGTAGACGTTGGTGTTGTAGGAGCTATAACACTGACGCTGGGCACGAGCGAGTGCGCAGCTGAATCCGGAGCAGAAGTTTGTGAACCATAACCAGCCGATGGGCCGCCCGACTGTCCACTTGCCCCAGAATCACTTGGAGGGATACTGTCAGAGCCTGCTGTGGAAGATTGTGATCCAGAATCCAAGTATGGGCTACCAGTCTTATCAGAAAAAGTGCCGCTTGATCTCCGTCTGAGGGATGAATCGGATCGTGCTCGCAGCCTGTTACTGTGGCTGCCCGAACTTTGTCCTTTAGGACTTTGCTTTGTGCTCTGACCTCCCTTCCCGGACCCATGCTTACTGCTGGAAAAGCCTGAAGATGAGCTACCATGGCCAGGCTTACCATGTGAGGAGGTTGTCGACGATTCACCGACAGAGTCTTGAGTTGTATCTCCGGCGGTTCCACTCACATCCGATGAGCCCACGCTGTCACTACTAGTAGAGTCGGAACCATCGCTGAGGCTTTCATCGTTGGTCGGCTTCGTTGGAGTGGCGGACACGTCCTCGTCTTCTGCCGTAGACTCTCCTCCATAGCCGTCACTTGCAGTGGAACCCTCATCAACAGCATCAGAGCCCTCATCCATAGCAGTATCTTCGCCCGCAGATCCAGTGGCCTCGCCGTCAGCGACAGTACCTTCACCAGCAGACCCACCAGTAGAGCTCCCGCCCGAGTGAGCAGAACTCGGTTTCGAATTCCCAGAACCAAATCCGAGACGGCCGGCAATACCATCAAGCTGACCATTCCTCTGAGCATCGGCAGCCATGCCTAGGCCTTGTCCAATGTAGCTCCCCGCTCCACTTCCGCCACTGCTCTCTCCGCTCTGCTGACTTTTGTAAGCTGAGGGTGCATATGCCCCGAGTTCCTTGATTCTGCCGGCACGGGATTTTGAAGTCGTAGCTGCGACACCGGACAGTGTGGCTGTGGCTGTATCATCGGACAATGTCGCAGTCGCCTTACCATGGCTTGCGTGCTTAGTCGCGTGTGCAGAGCCCGATGCCAAATGGGCTTTGGTCGCAGTTTTGGCGTGGGTACCAGCGGCAGCGGCGCTGTGGTGACTTTTCGTCAATGACTTTGCCGTGGCACTTTCAACCAGCTTCTTGACGGCAGCACTGGTAGTAGCTGGAGCTGCACTGGCTTTCGACACGCTTGTTTTTTCATTCTTGCCTGAACTACTTGAGCCCTTAGATCCGCTCTTCTTTCTTTTCTCCAAAACAGGCTTGTGGTTTTCTGGGCCATTCTCGTCAACAGGACCTTCCCGCTTAGAATGCTGAGATCCGGAATGCGTTTCTGAGTTCTGACGATTGAAGGCATCTGGACGCCCGTCATCACGCTTGTGGCGGACAAGGGTTGGCTCTGCATTCGTGACGCTAGGTCCGACGTCCGTTGGTGTCACGCGAACAGTAATGAGCGTGGACGCCGCTCTTTTGGCCACGCTGACCGTGACAGGTCCACTGCCGGGTCTGAAACTCTCAATATAAGCCGGAATGACCTCGTCGATTTGCTGTTTCTTCCAGTCTTCGTCCGTCTGGCTTGCATTGTGGCTTTTCTTGAACTCATCATGCAGCTTCTGGAACTTCTCATGGAGATAACTCTCGGGCAGGTGGCAGTCGGCCATCTTGCACTTCTGCAGTGCCTCGAACGCTATCCGGGTAACAGTATCAACAGTACCTTCACCAAGACGGGGGCCCTTGTCAGCGTTGTTGACGAACTCTTTGGCCGCATCGATGCCATAGTCGATCGATGGTGGTTCAACCGGAAAGTGGCCAGGTTCCGGATGTGCTGTAAAAAGAAGACGGCGCTTGTGAGCCTGATGTGTAACCGCAGTGTCGGGAGTGAAAACCCAAAGCCGCAAAGCTTCGAAGACCAGACAGACAGCCAGGAGAAAGACCAGAAGACGAGCCAAAGAACGACGACGGGAAGCCCATGTGCCTCGAGAGCCGAGAGTTTGCTGAGACACGGAAGACGAACCCATGGCGCTGCTTTGGAGGTAGCCTAGGGTCATGCTTGCTACGGGGGATGCCCCCATGTGCTGGAGGCGGACCTTGACGGTGTTGGAGATGTGGAGTAAGGGGTATGTTCTGGAGTTGTTGTTGATCGGTTGATATCCTAGATTGATGGTGGTCTTGTTGTTCGGATGGTTGACTGGCAGTTTGGTGGATGGATGGTTGTGATGCTGTGGATGTTGAGCAAGAAGAAAGGAAAAAGTAAGCAACAAGAACTGTTAATATGCCTTCTCGCCCAAACTAAAGAATCTCCCCACGAGCACCAGAACCAACAAGAAACGAACCAGAAAGAAAACCAGATAACAATCACGAAAGCTCATGAACGATAAAGGAAAGATCTGGAACGGTATAGTATAACAAAAAGGGCGTTGAGACAAGTAAAGAATGAACACCACTTGCTCAAGAACTTACTCGCTCTTTTTTCTTTCTTCCATAGAAATCTTACATGAAAAGCCAGAAATTACCAGATTCCTCCTTAAAGCTGACACATCTCTTATTCTCCTCCTCTTTCTTCCCATGTCTGGATCACTCCAGCATCAGGATATCGTCCTGACCACCGGGAGCATCAAGAGCACCACCAGCAGCCACACCGTCCATTTGCTGCAAAGCCCAAAGCAGCACGAATCTTTCCTCGCTCATCTTGTCCAGCCTGGCGTAGTGCCTCTCGGTGTATGCTTTGAGGCCGTCCAAAACCTCCTTGACGCTCTCCTTGTTCTTCTCCTCCGTGCTGAGAGCGCTCATCGCGCCTGCAAGATCGCTGTTGACGTCTTCGCTCGCGGCGGGGTTGGGGTTCTTTCTCTTGCGGCGGACGTTCAGGAGGCGTTCCTTGGGGTGCAAGCGCAGCAGAGCGTACAATACGTGCTGTGCGATGTTGTGGGTGCGGGCGTTGGCGTTCCAGTCGCGGAGGCGACGGAGAAGGGCCCACAGGTGGGCGTCGCTGAGGTTTACGAGGACGTCGTCAACATCGACGTTGCCGCAGATGGAGGCAGGGTCGTGAGGGCCGTTGATGACGGCGGTGAACAGATCGAGGAGGCGCTTGGGGTGGTTGAGCTGCAGTGCGAGAACAATTGCCTCGCGGTAGTTGTTCGCGCGGATGTGATTCTGGAGTTCTTGGTCTTGCTCAATGCGAGCTGTTGCTTGTGTGGTGGCTTGCTGTGCGGTGAAAGCAGTGGTGTCGGTCCAGAATGTGAGGGTGCTGTCTGCTGAACCGGAGATGAGCGTGACTTGGTCTTCGTTGCTGTCCTCCTCATCGGCATCGGCCATATCAGAGTCCTTGCTCGTGAGCCTCTTTTGCTGTTCTTCGGAGAGAAGAGGCTTTGGCTTCACAGCAAGCGCCCACACGCGGTCAATGTGGTTATCCAGCGTTGCCGCACATTCACCGCTCTGGGCGTCCCACACCTTGACAAGACCATCACCTGCAGCACTTGCAACCTGGATGCCCCTTCGGGCATCACTCTTGGCGTCCTTAGGGGGCGGAGGAAGCCAGACAACCTTCAACACACTGTTCACGTGGCCTTCAAATGTGCGAAGACAGCTGTAATCAGTCAAACTCCACACACGCACGGTCTTATCACCACTGCCCGTGACTACCATGCCCTTGGCGCTGCTTGCGCCACCGCCATCACTCGTGGTAGTCAGAGCGGGCATATCGTTTGGTGCGAAGGCAACAGACCACACACCGCGCTTGTGACCGCGCAGCACACCAATCGTCTCACCTGCTTCGACATCCCAGATTTTCACCGTGCGGTCCTGAGATGCTGATGCGAAAAGCGGTGTTGTGGTAGAATGTGAGACTTCAATAGCATTGATGTCTTTGTCATGTGCCTTGCGCGTGTAGTTTGCACGTGCAGCCTTGCCTTGGGTGCCGATATCCCAACGCTTGATGGTTTTGTCTTGACTACCTGTGATGAGGAACTTGGGCGGGTGCTCGAGCGGGTTGTTGTAAGCCTTTGATCCGATTGGAGGAGCACCATTGGGCAGTGCAACCGCTCCAATACTCTCGGCATGGCCTGTGAAGGTCGCGTAGCACTCGTATGAGTTGTTTGCGGGATCCAATCTCCAAAGCTTTGCGGTGTTGTCCTTCGCACCAGTCGCCAGCCAGTGACCGGACCAGTCGGAGTCAATTGTGATGATGATGTCGTCGTGACCTTTCAGTAATGCTACGTCCGCTCCAAAGTATGGCGAGGAGCTTGATGACTGAGAAGAGCCGCCTTCCAGAGATACAATGCGGATGTCTTCGAGGTTCGTTGCTAGCGCAAGCAGGTTTCGGTCTGAGCCAATGTAAGCCAGATCGATGACTTCGTCGTGCGTACCAGAGATGCGACGAATCACAGGCAATGCGGGAATCTTCCTGGTTGGTCGCGATGTCAGGGGTTCTAATGAGCGCAGGACCAAAGTCTGATCCGCGTGCACAGTAAGGATGTAGGGCAGATCCGGGTGGTGGACGACCTGAACAATCGCTTCGATCTCCGCGCCAGGCTCCTGCTCTTCCGTGATCTCGCCACCAGCCTCGACGCTCCAGACACGCAGCCTAGCAGTCTCACCGGCAGTGTAAAAGTATGCGCCTCCTTGTACAAATCCAACGCTCTCGACGACTTCCAAGACCGGGACGGTAGCCTTCGCTTTCCACGTCGGTGCATCCCAAGCAATCACCGTTTTGTCTCTGCTACCGGAAAGCAGCAGTTGCTGCTCGGGAGAGTAGTCTAAGCTTCTTACCACAGACACATGAGAGTCCAGTATCGCGACACTCTTGCGCTTGTGCAAATCCCACACTCTGACCTTTCCATCCTCTCCACCAGAAGCCAGCCTATACCCAATAGTCGCCTCATCCTCCTGTTCTTCCTCGGGCTGTCTGCTCTTGCGCTTCTTGCTCTTGCTGGGCTGCTCCTGGGAGGCCTCCACTTGGAAGAAATGCAGCGCAGAAATAACGCCGCTGTGACCGTGGAAAGTGTGGGTAGCAAAGCCGCCTCTGAGATCCCAAACTTTCACGATTCCGTCTGCACCTCCAGTGGCCAAGAGAGAGCTGGTCGAGTCAATAGCGCTGGTAACGACAGGAGCGGCGTGTGGTTTGACGGTTCGCAGGAGTTTCGGTTCGATCGTATCGTCTAGGTCGCCGGAGGATTGCAGCGCATACACGCGCATAGACAATGATCTCGAGCAAATTGCAAGATAGAGACCATCTGGTGAAAATGCGAGTGTGGTAATTTGCTCACCATCCTGCGATCTTTGTCAATGTCAGTCCCGAGCGAACCGAGGACTTTTGCGCAAAAACTCACGCCTTCTATGCGCGCAAGATGCGCTCCGGTGTTGAGATCTGTGAGAAGAGCCTCCTCGCCGAGGCAAGAGGCCAGCACTTTGCCATTGCTGCTGGTAGCTACAGCGCCGCCTGTGTAGATTGGTTGGATCACGCGAGTGGGCTCGAATGTCGTCTTGACCTCTGCCTTGTTGTTGTAGGCCATCTCGCCGGCCGGCTTTTTCTGCTGACTTTTCGCTCGATTTGCTGGATTTAATCAAATTTCGTCCATGCAAATATCAAATGCCGTGTATTATGAAGGGATCCCTTCAAGCAAAGTGTTCTGGAGGCGCAGATCTAGGGTGATGGTGGGAAGAGAATGGTTAAGTCGGTTAACTTTAGGCGCAAGCTCGATCGTCACATGAAAATTGCTAGGAACTGGACTTTTTCAAGTAGCGCCAAAGTCCCCGCCGGGGTCTCTTTGCAATACTTACTGAATGCGCCCGAAAACACCACCACAACCACAACCAACAAAAACTTCCCCTTCATAAACGGACGAAATGGCGACCGTTCTCCCCCCGCCCTCAAAACGGCAAAAGACCGCCGACGCCCAGCGTGCTCGCGAACAAGTCGCCGCTCCCGCTCCAGCACCAGAAGGCCTGCAGCGCATTCAGTTCAGAGACGCAGACACAGGCGAGACCCACGGTCCCGTCGTCACAGTATCGCTCGCCGATCTCGACCCCAAAAACCTCTCGCTCCTCCTCAACAGTCTCCTAGGCCACACAGACCCTTCGGAAAGATTACCATACCGCTTCTACAACCCCATCGGCGAGGGCGAGTTCGACCAGAATGAAGTGATCAAGGCGTACGTCGAGGGAAAGGTGACGACGGAATTGCAGCTGGATATTCCTTGTAGAGCAGAGGCGGTATTCAAGGTCAAGGCAGTGACGAGATGTTCCGCTAGTATTAGTGGACATGGAGAGAGCATTCTTACAACCGCTTTCTCGCCTGGAAGTTCAAGCCGATTGGCAACTGGATCTGGCGATAAGACTGCAAGAATATGGGACTGTGACACCGGGACACCCATGCACACACTCAAAGGACATACTGGCTGGGTGCTTGCTGTGGCCTGGTCTCCGGATGAGGGCATTCTTGCGACTGGTAGCATGGACAACACCGTCCGCCTCTGGGACCCCAAAACCGGCACACCTCTCGGCGGCCCTCTCAAGGGCCACACCAAATGGATCACCAGCATGTGCTGGGAGCCCTATCACCTCCGCGAGACTGGACGTCCTCGTCTAGCCTCCGCCAGTCGCGATTTCACCGTCCGCATCTGGGACGCAGTGAGCAGGCATACAGACATGGCACTGACGGGTCACAAAGCGAGCGTTTCCTGCGTAAAGTGGGGTGGCGCAGGCGAGAATGGCACAATCTACACGGCGTCGCACGACCGTACCGTCAAGCTGTGGGATGCAAAGAAGGGTACCCTCCTGCACACCCTCTCCTCACACGCCCACTGGGTAAACCACCTAGCCCTTTCCACCGACCACGTGATTCGCACCGCCTACCACGACCACAAAGGCAAGAAAGAAATCCCCGAAAGCGTAGAAGGCAAGCGTGAAAAAGCGAAAGCACGCTACGACGCCGCCACCGCGCCAGCAGGCGGCGTGGAACGTCTAGTAACCGCCTCAGACGACTGCACAATCTACCTCTGGGAACCCTCCAAATCTACCAAACCCCTCGCCCGCCTAATCGGGCACCAAAAGCAAGTAAACCACGTAACATTCTCCCCCGACGGCACAACCATCGCCTCAGCGGGTTTCGACAACCACGTCAAACTCTGGAACGCCAACGACGGAAAGTACCTACACACCCTGCGCGGCCACGTTGGCGCCGTCTACATGGTCGCTTTCAGCCCCGACAGCCGCTTGCTGGTCAGTGGCAGCAAGGACACGACGCTGAAGGCTTGGGAGGTTCGCACGGGCAAGTTGGCGGAGAATTTGCCGGGGCATAAGGATCAGGTTTTCGCGGTGGATTGGAGTCCGGATGGTGAGAGGGTGGGTAGTGGTGGGCAGGATAAGGCGGTGAGGATTTGGAGACATTAGAGACGATACATTGGAAATAGAATGAACGAGAAAACCACGAATGGGATTACATTTGTCTCCCACGAAGCAACACTGCCCTTTTCGCCATAACTTTCCTTCCAACCGTTCATGATTCTGCTTCCTTCCGCCGCATCACTCCCCTCAATTTGCACGCGACGACGAGCCATCCCTTTCACAACCAGCCGTTTACCTCATGTTTATTACAACCAAACATTTGGAGCCATATGTCATCAACGGCATAAGTGAAGAAAAACCACCGCACGGGCCCCCAAAAACGCACAGACCCCATGAGATGTCGATCTCAGATTTCCCAATCAGGAAGGAGCTGAGAACGCACGGGCTTTTCACGTCAAAGATGAAGTGAATTGTCATAGACTGCGCAAAGAGATGTGTATTGTATCGCATTACAGCAACTTGAACGAAGCCCGCCGACAAAAGTCTCCAGGTGTTTGCCTAGCTTTGGATGGAGAAGATAGGACGGAGCAGAGAATGCGCGATTTCCTCTACGACTCAAAGCGTGAGCTTCTTTTTGTAAGAGGTATGTATATCCGCCATGCAGATGCGAAGTAGAGAGACAGCCACCCACGGCCACTAGTCCTTCCCTAAATTTTCAAACAGCCTCCCAGATCTTTTGGTATAAGCCCATACACCGAAACGAGAAACCCTATGATCATATCTACAAGTACTTGTTCTCCTTAAGCCACTGCTCAACATCCTTAGCGTCCCTCTCGAGCCAGCCGATCTTGGCCTTGATAGCATCGAAACTCTGGGCCAAATTCCTCTCGAAACCCTTTGTGCTCTTGTCCTGGAAGAAAGCCTCGACGTCCTTGAGTTGGTCCTGGCGCGTGAAACCGCTCGAAGCCATGGCGACGACGGAACCGAGAAGGGTGAAGGAGGGGGGCATCTTCTTGACGAGAACCTCCCAGTTCTCCTTGACCCAGGCCCAGAAAGCTTCCATGCCGGGGCGGTGGGCGCGCAGGCCCGCGAGGGGCAGGTAGACGTCTTGGTCCTTGACTTCGCTGCTGAGGGAGTAGGCGAGGGTGCGCTGGATCAGCTCCGGTTGTTGAGCGCGGCCGAGGGAGCGGAGGGCGGCGTTGCGCTCGTCGGCGTTCTTGGCAGTTTCGTATTCTTTCACCAGGATGTTGTATTCCTTTTCGCCGCCGTATTTCAGCACAACGGCATAGACGCTGGAGCGGAGGTTGGGGTGCAGGGCGTTGCGGTCGCCGGCGGCGAAC
Organism: Cladosporium sp. MBC 237; assembly: GCA_030772445.1. NCBI lineage: Eukaryota > Fungi > Ascomycota > Dothideomycetes > Cladosporiales > Cladosporiaceae > Cladosporium > Cladosporium sp. MBC 237. Next base: position 250,361 of record JAPHCH010000050.1, read on the forward strand.
TTCTCGAACATGTCGAAGGCGGCGGCCTTGGTCTTCTCGTCGCCTGCGCCGGCCGAGGCGCCGAAAAGCAAGGCCTTGAATTGCTGCTCGATGTGGCCGTCGGTGTCCTTGAATTCCCAGCCGATCTTGTGAGCCCTGTCGGCGACAAGGTCACGCTGGAAGTTGCGGAGGGCATCCTGTGTCTTCTGGTCCTCGAAGAGCCATGCATTGCGGACGGTGCCGACACGAGCGGTGATCTCGTCCCAGACAACGAAGTCGGGCTCAGTGTCGAATGACTTGAGCAGGGAAAGAAGACCAGAGGTCTTCTGGTATCCGGCGGCAGACAGAGCACCTGCATCAGCGATCATACCAGCACGGTCCTCGACCGAAAGAAGACCAGCCTTGGCATTCTCACCAAGCTTCTGCAGGCGGTGAGGGGGGTACGAAGTGCGGTAAATACCGCTGTGGTCGGCGTTGAGCTTGTAGAAGTCAAGATCGGGGACCTTGAAAGTGTCCTCGCGCTTGTTAAGGGTGAGCTCTTCGTTAATGCCGTCCTTGGTGCGCAGACCGAGGAAGACCGGGAAAAGAGTTTTGTCCTCCTCAGGTTTCACGTCAGCTGTCCTCAGGAAACGGTTCTGCTTGACTTGAATAGCAGACGCCTTCTCGTCCTCGCTGACAGTCACGACGGGGAAACCGACGTTCTTGGTCCAGATGTCTGCAACACGCTCGACGTCCTTTCCGCTAGCATCACTGAGAGCAGCCCAAAGATCACCAGTCTGAGTGTTGCCGTAGGCGTGCTTCTTCAAGTAACGGCGGATTCCCTCCATGAAGACATCCTCACCAAGGTACTTGGAGATCATGCGGAGAACGCAAGAGCCCTTTGAGTAAGAGATGGCATCGAAAATCTGGTTGATCTCATCGGCGCGCTTGACAGGTACTTCGATGGGGTGGGAGCTGCGAAGGGAGTCGAGGCCGAGCGCAGACTGGAGGTTGTCAGTGACGTAGCCCTCCCACACCTTCCACTCGGGGTAGAAGATGTTGCAAGAGTACCAAGACATCCAGGTAGCGAAACCCTCGTTCAACCACAGACCATCCCAGAAGTCCATGGTCACAAGGTTACCGAACCACTGGTGAGCAAGCTCGTGCTGGACGACCTCAGCAATGCGCTGCTTGGTAGATGCACTGCTGGTCTTCTCGTCAAGCAGCAGATCAACCACGCGGTAAGTCACTAGACCCCAGTTCTCCATAGCGCCAGCAGAGAAATCGGGAATGGCAACCATGTCCATCTTGGGCAAGGGGAACTTGCTGTCGAATTGCTCCTCGTAGAACTTGAGGGTCTTGGCTGCAAGAACGGCAGAGAAGTGACCGTGGTCGATATCCTTGTCGGGAGTGCAGAAGACGCGAACGGGCAGACGGAACTCGTTGGTCTCGTATACCTTGAGCTCACCGACGATGAACGCCAAAAGGTAGGTGGACATCAATGGGGTCTTGTTGAAGGTGACCGACTTGCGCTCCTTGGTGATCTGCTTCTCGCTGGCAACGTCCATGTTGCTCAGACAGGTCATCTTGTTGTCAGCGATGAGAGTGACGGTGTATGTGGCCTTCAGAGCAGGCTCGTCGAAACAAGGGAACGCTCTGCGGGCATCAGTCGGCTCCATCTGGGTGGTGGCCATGTATGCATCTTCGCCGTTGGCTCCCTTGTATGATGAGCGGTAGAAACCAGCCATGTTGTCGTTGAGGGTACCAGTGAACTTGTGGAACAGAGTCGCCTTCTTTCCGGCAGGAATGGTCTCATCGAAGTCGATCTTAGTCGTTTGTGAGTCCTCATCGAAGGACAACTTGGGTGAAGAGCTGATTGTGGTGGAACCGCTCTTGATGAGGGTTTCGTGGATGTCCAGCTCCAGGGTGTTCAGCGAAATGCTGTTGGTATCCTCCACCACATCCAGTTCGATCGTAACGGTTCCCTCATATTTGAAAGTCTCGAAGTTGGGTTCGAGGGTCAAGTCGTAGTGCAATGGCTTCACGTTCTTAGGCAGAACCTCGCGACCCGCAGCGATGTCCATGCTCGAGTCGGCGACGTCGATCTCGCGGTTCTGGCGGCACATATTCCTTCTATGAGAGCAATGTCTTCTTGAGCTTGGGAGTGGTCGTTGGTTTGAGGTGCGGTTGGAGATCGAATGACGAAGCTTGGCGGAGGGTAGTCGTAGTGGATCGAGGTGCAGCGAGGGTGTGAGCCGCTGATGCTCTACGGTGGAGCTTTGTAAGGTGGAGTATGAAGCAAGCGCAGCAGTCCGGTTGTGGAAGGTGAGCTTTGGGTATGCGCGCAACAGAGGCCTGGCAGCAGCGTGTGCAAGTCCAGGGCGCGAAAAGGGTTTCATTTATTATAAGGTATATGGGAGATGTGAGAGAGGGTGGAGAGGTCGGTAAATAATAATGGCGGGTCGAGAGGTGGATGGATCAATCATGTGAGCATCTCCTCCATGAATTGCTTCACTCCCGTTCTTTCGCATCGGAGGAGAGAGAGCCCTGCACGGACTTGCCTCTTGTGGACGATCGTGTTTACAAGATTCCCACGCCGCTTTCACCCCCACCATGTGCCACTAGTCAATATATCACGCCGAACCAGTGAAGCCTGGAACCGTCTGTTGAGGCTGTGCAAATGCACGTCAGTGATCATCAAAGGTCGCAGTGGACGCCTCTTAATCACCCATGTGGTTTCATATACCTCCGTGACCGCTCAATGGTTGGAGCATGTGAGTACAGATACGTCACTCGTGCACTGCCATTGCCAGGTTTGTTGCTTCACTGCTGCCGTGCACGCGACCAGAGCACTTGATAAGACCTGCTTCGACCGCTTGCTTCTGCTCTTGTGTTTGACAAGCATTTTTCTCGACCCACTGACTGGATCACTTGCAATCACGTTCCCTCTCACACAAGTACCTCATCACAGTAAGTAGTCATCTGCTACCATACCATTGAGCTACCGACTGATCAAGCAATTCCAAACAGTTCGCCAACATGGACTTCGTCAACAAAGCCCTGGGCAACAACTCCAACTCCAACGAGAACCAGCAGCCATCTGGCTCTGAGCAAAAGTCTGAGGGCAGCGGTGGCTTCCTTGGAGGCCTCGGTGACAAGCTCAACGGTGCCGCTGGAGGTGGAGCTGAAGGCGAGAAGAACGAGGATGGCCTTGACAAGGGTGAGACTTCCTGGTCGTGTCCCACAACAGAGACTTCACATGCTAACAGTATCTCCAAGGCATCGACTTCGTCCAGGAGAAGTTCCTCGGCCAGGGCCCACAGAACAACGAGAGTGCCGCGGAGCAAGCTCAGGATGAGGCGGTCTCGGATTTCATTCGCGGCCAGTACAAGAGTGCCACTGGCAGTGATATCCCCATCAAGGACAAGCCCACCACCCTTGACAAGAACACCGACTAAGCGGACAATGGGTAGTGTTAGAGAACGGGAGTAAGCCGACATGGCTGCGGAGTTTGTTAAGCAGGTATCTGATGAATTGAACGATGATATGATCGCAGGACTGCGGTCCTGCCTCGATACTTTTGTAAGAATTCCCAGGCGGCTCGACGTTTTGTCATTATACACCCGAGCGCACAAGTGCAATGTAGGCACAGAACATGTTGATCAACTCTGAGATAGAGCCCAGCTCTCCAAAAGGTGCGCCAGACTGCTTTTGTCGACATAGCTGAAATACCTGGGTGATAGACGACCGGGATCACTTGAGTGTTGTATATTCAGGGACTATCAACGAACACCCTTCTTATGCCTCTCACAACGTTGCGTAATTTATTCACCTCAATGAACACAGGGGCCAGTTTAAATTCTAGTTCGCTCCTTCCTAAGGAAAGAGCACTTGACATGTGCGGTCGTTCCCGTTCTGTTCCTTCCCTGTCTACACTGGTTGTTTACCTTCACGAAACATTTCTGCCCAAAACACTTCAATCACGAACCAGACTCCATGATGCTCACGACATACTAGCAATCATGGCAACAATCACCGATTTCGCAAAATACTACGAGACCGGCAAATACGCCGATCTGGCCATCACCCTCAAGCCCGAAACCACTCTGCACGTCCACCGCCTTGTCGTATGCTCGCAGTCGCCGGTCCTAGACGCTCAGGCCGCCAACAACGCCTCGGTGATCAGAGTTGACGAAGATGAAGCTGTCTTCACACAGATGATCGAGTGGATGTATGGGATTGACAACAAGAACTTGCTCATCGACGCGAAACCAATCGACCAAGTTGTTCTTATGGGACAGAATGTGGTGTATGGAGAGCTAGCGACCATGGCTGAGCTTGCAGTCGTTGCTGAGAAGGTACCCATCTTACCTCACTGATATTCACGTGCATTTGCTGACTACCATGCCGTATTGCGTTGCCGCACTCAAGGACCAAGCCATGCAGCACATCCAAACCCTCGTCGCGAGCCTCACTTCACCGCATTCTGTTTTGCGTGCCATACAGTTCCTCGCTCCTGAGGGCATTCGGGGCGTAATCCATAAGACTTTGACATCGAGGGCCTTCGAATTTGTTTTGGCAGATAATATGTTGACTTCGCAGTCCACAATCGGAAACCGCCTCACTCCGGCTACAAGCACCATCAGCAACAATAACACAGTGGCAGCAGCAGACGAAGGCAAGCGAGAAATCAATATCAACAAGTCTGCTCTACGCAGCGCCCGCAGGGCAGCTGTTCAACAACCGCATGAGGACGATGATTCCAGTTCCGATTCCAAGCCTCTCATTAGCCGCAAGCGCAAACGTCAGGATAATCAGCCTTCACTGATCACGGTACTAAAATACAAACGCGTACCTGAACTATTGCTAGAAAGCACATTTTGCCTCGCCGCTGACATGAATCCTAGCACAACAAAACCACCCTTCTACCCACCCGACCCCAAAGGCAACAACACAAAGGGCCATCAACGTCACCAACAGACCGCGACATGCGCGCTCTCACACATATCGCAACATGGGCTCCCCTTCCCTCATCAAAGGTATCCCCATCCCCATCCCCATCCCAGGCAGTAGCAGCAGCGGTAGCAGCAGCACCTAGCAACAACACCGAGAGTCCGAACGCAAACCCAACTCCAACCTCCAAAAAGCGCCGCGATCTTAGCAACCCAACACGCCTAAGCACCGCCCTACCTCCCAAGAGCCCACCCGAAGGTTCAAACTGCCACTGCCTCTCAGCCGACGACGACCCTTACCTCGTGCAGTGCGCCGGCTGCAAGAACAGGTACCATCCACGCTGTGTGGGTAAAGGTAGGTTCGCTCGTTCCACATACGTTTCCAATCCCGACCACTACATGATGCAAGATGTCGAGTTGTGGGAGGGCGAGGAGGATGGGTTCAAGTGCGGGGTTTGTAAGGGGGAGTTCTTTGATTGGAAGTGAAGGGGAGTGTTTTTTTCTTTCTGTGGAGTGAGAGAAAGGAGTGAAGTTTATCGTGTTGGTTTTCGTCTTTTTCGGGTGTTTTTCTGTTTGACGATCGCTTCGCTCGTGTACATTACGGAAAATGCCTGTCTCCCTTTTCAGCTCGAGCTCGAGGTAAAAAGAAGTTTCTACTCTCAACACCTTCCCCATTATCCCCAAAAGCTCGCCGCCGGAACGAACGGTTCATCTTCAAAATCAGCCCTCTCCCCGATTCTTTCTCAAACGGCCAAAATCCCACCACGATCGAATCACCACATTCGACGGCACCAGCCAAACACAATCAGAAAGGCTGCGATAAGCCGGCACATTTCTCAGCGATGAAGTCCGTTTACTCTTAGTCCAAGGAATATTCCATTTTCCACTCTACGTTACAATTATTCACCAGGTTCTCACTTCGAGAAAGCGAAAGAGATGTGTGTACACGTACCTATAGCCTACACGAAAGTAGAGTCCCACATGGAATTTCCCCACCACAGCCGAACGAACGAGTCCAAGGGAACAAAGAATCTTGATCAATGAGTAAAGCGAGTAATGTGCATGAGAAAGAAGCAAATGCATGTGATGAAAAGAAGGGTATAATCCACACTAAAAACTACCTTTGATTCTATATACTTTCCACACCATTCCACTCCATTCCAAGAAGTCCAAACAATTGGATTCTGTAACTTATCAAAGAAAAGAAAAAGAAGACGCAAGAACGAACAAACAAAATAATTTCTACCCAGGGTATTCTTTCCATGCCAATTCTGAACACATAAAACACGAAAACAAGAAAAAGGAAAAAGAAAGGGCCAAAGGTACAAGGCATAATACATCGAGAGACCCTCCAATGATGATGATGATCAAAACAGTTTCCCATCCTTGCTCACTCACTCACTCACTCGGAGACCAGGCCGAAAAGCCGAAAGAAGGGGTGTGGATTACAAGGCATACAGAGAATGGAAGGGAGATAAGACGAGTCGAGTCGAAAATGTGTTGGAGGGGGTGGTGGCTTTTCGACGCCCCTTGCCAAAGCAGTGCTTGAGACTGATGATGAGAGGAAGCGGATCCGTTCGCCTTCTCTAGATTTGCTGCAGCTCTGTGCTGCGCGCGGTCTTGATCTAGACTCCGTTGAAGTGTGTGTGATTCCGTCCTGTTTGTGCCGTGTAGTGTGTGTTAAGTTATGTGTGTGTAAGTGTTATGTGTGTGCCATCGCCGGGCTCGTAGTAGACCGAGTAGTTTCATTCGTCGTTTGCTGCATCGTGCTGGTTGAGTAATTGATTGCCTCCTGGGCTTGGGCGGGAAGAAGAAAACAAAAAGGGTGTATTACGTCGTTTTTTCTTTTTGTAAGCAAGGCGAAAGTCGTGTTATGCGAGATCCTTAGGGACGCGCGCCTCTCGCCTAGAAACTAGAGCCATACTGCGGCTGCTGCTGCTGCTGGTGATCCTCTCTCAACCTCGAGAGACTCGACTTCTTCGGCACATGCTGACCAGACATCGACATGGCAGTCGCCATACTGCTCTCACGACGCCTAGCCTTTGCGTCACGGTTCGAAGGAGGAGCAATGCCAGGGCTTCGGAGAGCGTCGTTGAGACTCCCGAAACCGCCTTCGCCTTGGGGTGCCATTTGGTAGTCCTGATACGCTGGACGCATGGGGATCATGCCGGTGTCGTTGGGGTCGTACTGGGGCGGGTAGCCGATGGATTGGAAGGTTGGTTGGTTGTAGCCTGGCGTGGGGAGGTTTTGGAACATCATTTTGCGCGGGGAGCGGAGGTCGTTGGATTGTGCGGAGTTGGCTTGGTCTTGGGCGCTGGAAGATAGTTCGGATTCGTCCATGGGTGGGCCGAAGATGTGTGCTTGGTCTTCTACGAAGGAAGAGATGAGTGGTCCGGGGACGTTCAAGGTGGGTGCGAATACGATGCCAACTGTTGGGTGTGTTAGTGAATAAGGGAGAAGGCAACGAGAATGCTGAGACCACTTACCATTACGAACGTTCATTTTGTTGACGTCGGCGTTGTTCACAATACTCAGCAAAAACTCCGAAAGCGTTTGAAGCAGAACGCGATTCGGGCGAGGAAGTCGGTTCACAAGGATGTTGAGCTTGATGACTTTGTCCCTAGGGCCTAGCTCAAGGCATTGCAGGAATTCCAGATGTAAATCTCTGGTCAATATGCTTGCCGGCAGTTCTCGTAGGTACAGTTTGAGCAAACTGGCAACCGCGTGAATGTCGTAGTTCTTCTCATCACCTATCAGATCAACGTCTCCCTCAGTGTTGAAGCGGTCACGCAATGCCTTGATAACCGTGTTGGAGCCAGACAAGCGAAAGATACCCTCCTCTGCTATAGCGTTCTTGTGAGTGAGGTATTCGATGCATCGGTACATCACTGCAGGAAGCTCTGTCGTGATGCCGACAGGAGTGGCGCTATCGATGGATTCTGTCAATGGCACTCCGAACGCAGCACGAGTGCCATCATTCGGGTGTGATCCTGGCGGTGTGGACTTCTCGGGTCCAAGGTCAGATGAAGATCGTCCACGGAATCCAAACAGACCGCGCTTTTTGTCTTTCTGAAATCCAGGCGTCGGCGGAGGCTTCATTCCCCATTGTCCCGAGTTCTGAATGATCTGTGCATTGCTCGGTGCAGAGATGATCGGGTGTTGGGGAGCGGACTGTTCACTCGCGCCACTACTTCCAGTGCTGTGATGTGCGGTGTCAAAGGGAGGCGAAGGCGTATCGGAAATCCGAGCACTTGATGGTCCCATTATTGGCGCTTCGCCTGCGACTGTTGATTCGTAGCCAACACTGCGCATGGATTCTGGATGTCTCACACGGGATGCATCTGGGCCTTGAGAAGGCGGACGAAGCTCGTTGAACGACTTCTGAACCCTCGGGCTGCGTGGAGCGCTAATGTCGGCTTTGCTAATCGGGATAGGCACACCTCTGCCAACATCTTCGCCATCGTCACGCCAGTCAACATACTGAAGTAGTGCATCGACCCACATGTCGCGCTCTTCATCGCTTTCTGCACAAAGCACATGACGAACAAGGCTGGACGAGTCTTTCCTTTTAGGCTCCAGGATAAGGAAAGCGTGCCTGAACTGATTCTCTTCGTCGTCGGTCGTATTGTTCGCTCCAGGTGACTGCTTGCCAATTTGCGCATTCTGCAGCTTAATTGATCCGAGCTGTGCTCCCCCAGGTGCTTCGAAGTACTTCAAGTTGGGACCATCGAGGACGAAGTAGCGCGCCTTCCATCCGCCAAAGTTCTTGCCACGCTTGGTCAAGTAACCTTCACGTCGAGCACGGCTTTTGCCAACAGGTGTATCAGGTCTGCGCTCGCCAACCGCAGGGAAATAGTCTCCACCCTCAGACTCGAAAGCTTCGGCTGAGAGGAACTTGCACACAATTTGGGCCGCGCGCTCATCCTGAATCGCGTCCAACATCTTCTCAAAGAAAGAATCCAGGGCATACCGGCGCGCATCAATCTTCGAAGGCGCATGACCCGCGAACAATGCCCGGTCCGGCACGCGATCCCGGAATGCTGTGACCTGTCGAACTTGGTGGTTCAATGTTGCCAATGCTGCAAAAGTCTTCTCGACACGCCACAACTGCTTGTTATCCGAGCGCGAGTGGATCGCCAAAGTAAAGACTGGGTTTTCTTCGAAATGCTTTGGTGCCATGAAGCTCTGTCTTGAAGGCTTCATCCTAGAAGAAGCTGTCTTCACAAAGATAGACGGGAGCGCGTTGGGAGGCAATAAAAGTCCAGGATATTGCTCAGTGACAAGACCTTTGTAGACCTCACCAGGTGCCTGGCTCGACAAAGATGGTCGCTCATTCTCTGGGCTTGGGTCTGGCGTGGCGTTCATTTGACTGTCCACCGAACTTAGCGACGCTTGCGCCGCATGGTGGTAGGCTTCTGCGCGTGCAAGATGGGGAGACGCAAACGACATCGGCGTTTGTGGGGGCATGGGGATTGGCTGTTTGGGCGGTCGTGGTGAAAGAGGCAGGCCAGCAGTGCCTGATCGAGGAGATAGCGGCATGGGGTTGAGCGACTTATTAGGTGCGCGCGGCATTGGGGAATTCGGCGGGCGGTCTCCAGGTCTTGGACTCATGGGTAGACCTGGACTCATCAACGAGGGAGACGTAACGTTGCGCTGCAAGATTCCAGGGTGATCTGCGGCCGCTCGCTGGCGCATAATTGCGGTTGGGTCACCTGTGGGCTGGTATGTCGACACATGCGGTTTCTCCCCAACTGGTTCTGTTACCGTGTGACTTTCCACAATCGCTGGGACAGCAGAATCTATGGCTGGTGTTGGCGCCTCCGTAGGTGGCAAACTCTTGCTCTTACTTTTACTTTGCTTGCTCTTCTTCGATCGGCTCCTTTGCTCCTCTTCTTCCTGTTTGGCCACTTCCTCACGTTCGCGGTCATCGTCTTCACGGGTTTTTCGTCGTCCTCGTGTAATTCGTTCAGCTCGGATTTTCTCTGGATTTTCTTCGTACTCGGATTCGGAGGCGTCGGCGTAATGAGATGTCATCGGATCTTTTGCTTTAGGCGACAGATTTAACGGAGCGGGTGGCGCCTTTCTGGATGCTCCCTTAAAGGCACCGGAGAAAGATGCTGTGCTTGCTGTTGGACTTGCCGCAGATGATATTGATAGTGACTGCTGATGGCCTCTTGGTGGCAGTTCTGGGGTTCTGGGAGAGAGCGGAGGTGATCTAGTGCTTGCGACGATTTGCGCAAGTGGCGCAGCGGGCTCGCTTACGCCAGGTACCGCATGGCGCGATGTTGTGACATCGTCAGCTTGCTCAAGCTCTCCATTCGCCATATTTGAGCTTGCAACAGATCGAGCTGTGGGTAAACCAGCAGATGCTTGTGAACTGCTCGCGTCTTGCGGAGTGTCTGATCGACCAAGATGTGAGGGAGTTAGTTCCGAAGTGTCGCTGGCTTTTGGACTATCCAGATCGCTGTCGCGCAGAGCAGCCTGCGACGCCAACGATCGTGTTTGATCTGGGAGCGCAGGTGACTGGTTATCGTCTGTTGCCGCGACTTCCTCAATCGACTGGCCTGATGATGTCAAAGCCGGCGCCGAAGATGATTGTACAAGACTCTCCTTCAGCTTCCTCCTGTAGCGGTCCTTCTCTTTCAGTGACTTCTCCAAATCCTTATTCAAGCCAAGAATCATGGCCCTCTGCTTTTCCACCAACCGCCACAGCTGGGCGTTGTGAGAAGCCGCAGAGCTCTTCTCGCTCAGCAACTTTTGTATAGCTGCCTCTGCCGAACCAGCAGCGGCGATAGCAGACGCAACGTCCTGAGGACCGGCGCTCTCTGATATACGGTAGGGACTCGATCCGGGTGGCTTTTGCGAGGTCGAAGCGTTTGATACTGAGGATACTGTAGAATCTATGGAGCCGGTACGAGGCATGTTTGCAGGTGGCTCCTGCCGAGATGGCCTAGAAGAAGTCGACATCGTAGGAGAGGCCGGAGGAGAGCTGGTCAAGGGCGGGCTGCTCAGGAATGGCTCGCTTACAGTCCTGGCGGTCGCGGTAGGGCGAGGGTGCGGCGGCGAAGCTTCAGAGGCTCTCTCAGCGATCTCCTCTCTCAGCGCATCAGCAGCAGCAGCTTCGCGGATCTCATCGAGTCGTGGGTCGGGCGCAGCCCTCTTGGCCGGATTGGGCGGGCGTACGCGGTCGAGATTACGCGGTGTAGAGTTCGCTATGGTCGGCCTGCCGTGCACATAGGTGTTGCGATTGGCGGAGGGCGACGAGGGTAGCACTGGGCTGGAGATGGAGGGTGTGGTGGTGTGGGCGTCGCGGTTGGAGGAGGGATCGTGAAGAGCGAGCGGGCTAGTAGGAGCGCGAACAGGGAGGGAGACGGTGTGGATGCGATTATGGCGAGCAGAGTCAAGGTGATGTGCAAGCATGCCCGACTGCGACTCGTTGCTGGCCATTTCGCCCAAGGCACCGCGCTGTGACGGACTGCACTGGCGTCACCAATGAGAGGCCGGCGCTTAAGGTGCAACGGTATGGCGCTTAGGCAGGTGGTCTGCGCGGGCGTCGGCTGAGGCTGGCTGGCTGATGTTTGGCGAGCGAGGGCGAGGGAGATGGAGAGTCGCAGATAGATTATTGATTATGGACTGGGTGAGAGTTGGGAGTAGGTAGGTAAGTGAGGTATTGGTGAAGATGGGGTGGGTTTGGCAACGGGAGACCTGCCAGCAGGCTACGCCGTGTTCCTGCAGCAGTAGCAGCAGCAGGAGAGTGGTGCAGTGAGTGCGTGCGTGCTTACAAGCAAGCAAGCAGGCAATAGTATGGCCTGCCTGCCTTTGCCTCTGGAGGGGGGATCGGGTTAAAGCACAATCGACTATTACAGTACAGCCGCTAGCGTGTGAGTCCACCGTCCAAGCCTTTCCCGTCTGCCGGCCGTGTGTCAGGCGGGAAGTCAGAATCCAGTTTGGCATGTCACTATTATCATGATTTCCTTATGATGGATTCCTGCTGGGCGCATCACATTCACCTACCAGGCTGTCCTTGCGAACAATGAAGAGAAGCTACCTGTGCTGAGGGTGTCACGGGCTGCTTGATGGGTTACATCTACAGTGCCACGATCGCACACTTGTACCTGAAACCCGTCGATAACAACAATAACAGCCGAAGCCATATTACTGTCACTATCATTCCCCTCCTAAACGATGATTGCAATCTTACTATTATGCGACCAGCACAGTCCAACAATGACATGACAGGCTCAGATCCACTCTTGTCAGAAATCCTCCCTGATTTGCCCGGTACACTCTCCGATACGCGGGGTGTGGTCTAACAAGGCGAGCAAGGCGAACAAGGAATCATATCAAGAGAACAGGGATCATGAGTATACCTTGTTAGAGAAGTAGGTAGCCATGTCTCTCTCATCTTCCATGACCAAAAACTGTCCCAAGCTCATCCATGCAAGTGGACGAAATTTTCACATCGCTTTTTTGAAAGATTTCCATCCTCCTCTATCCGTCCTGTCCGCACTCCTTCCAAGGTCCCCCTAGCATGCAATCTGTCACTCCCGCGCCTGACTCAAAGGCAAATACATCGCCCAGACGCCACAGCGCAATCTGCCATATTACCACCAGACTAGTCGCTTTCCTCTCCCGCTCGGCTCCAGGAAAACCCACTGGTCTTGGGAACTTTTGCAGCGAAAGACCAGAAAAAAGAGGACGTGCGTGCATTGGCAGATGTGCCTTTTGGCACGCCGGATCGCCTTGTCTTATGCCATTCCATCCCACCCTTTTGGGACCCTAATGTTCCTGCAGGCAAGCATGCATGCATGCTTGCATGCACATCACACACACACACACACACACACACACACACACACAACACGCATGCGTTTACGATCACACAAGACTCTTTCTCCTGCTTCACGCATCAGCAGCAACGGTTTTTGTTGTCCACCCTCCAAGAAAATATCCAATAGCGGCCAGCCCATCAGAAGAGAAAAAAAAAATTCCCCAAGCCCTCCATCTCCATCAATAGTCTCCCCCCTTTCTCATGCCCTCTCTCGCCCCCCAAGCCTTTTTGCCTCGTTGAGCTCAGCCATGAGGGTACAATATGACATGAATAAGGCTAGGAGCCCTCGGTGTCCCAACATGGTTCATGCCCATGACCGTGTCCATTTCCCACTACCACTACCACGTTTATCTGCTTTCGGGGTCTAAGGGACCGAAAAGGAAGGGCATGCTTTAGCACCTTCTCCAAGACCCTGTTCATGCCTGCATCGTGCGTCGCATGAGAGCGTGATGATGTGTATGCAGACGTGCGAGTACTGCACTGCACTGCTGATGCCACCACCTAATAAGCCATCACCTGCGAGGCTGCGAGGCGAGGCTGCGATACTACACTCGTCACGCCCACCGCTCGTGTCGAAACGATGTGTTCCATCACACGTGGCGCATCACTCTACATACATTGGAAATCATCCAATAATCCAGCGCACAAACCCGGACGTCAAATGATCCTATCATCCCATCTGCCCCGACTCCACAGAGACCCCTTCGCAGCAAACTAACGCTCGACCTCATTCCCCATCCAAACATAGGGCAGGCAAACCATCTCCCTAACCTCACCTCGCCTCGCCTACACAACCCACCAAAGCCATCGTCCGCAGTGTTTGCAATAAATTGCACTAGCAGCAATTACGCCATGCTTGAAAGATAAAAATCCCACTATCAGCCATCACGATCGTCACGAAGCCGCCAACCGAGCCAGACAAGAAACCCTAGCCGCAGATCAATTTCGCTTACAGCGCAAGCCTGTCTGCATGAGGCGGGTGCATGGCAGCCCGTAGTGTTGGTGGTCTAGCGAGCCTGCTAAAGGGTCTAGGTTAGGAATGGCAATATGCTGCTGCTCTTTGTGGACGCAAACGGGGATATGGGATTGCTTTTTGTGCTGGGAGGTGGAAGCGAGTTTGGGAGTTATTGGTGTATGCGCGCTTTTGGTTTGCTGTGGCGACGGTTCGGCTTTTTTGATAGATCATGCGCTAGGGTATGGGGGTTTTGCCTTTCGATATGGACGTTTAGATTTAGATTTAGATTTGTGCAACTCGGTTCATGCGGCGGATATGGTGGTTAGAGCTACTTGGCCGTGATGTGAAGACGGGTTGTGGGGTGCAGCAACTGTACTGTATGTAACACCATCTATCTGATCAGGGATGATTCGGTGATCGCAATACCTTCTCTTCTAATAGGCGAGCAGACTTGCCGACTGGAAACGCCGCAATGTGCTTCTATGACTTCTATCTAACTGTGTATGTTGATCTCGCGTGCTATGTATACGAATCTCTTTCGGGTGGCTCTTTCGGCTTTCTGGGGACGCTTTGGCCTGTTGATACGAGGTGGCCTTTGGGTGGTGTCAGCTGATATGTCGAGGGTATTGCGGGAACGGTCGGGTGGCCTGATTCGCGCTTGTGGCTGACCTTTCGGCTGGTGATGCGGAATGCGAAGGTTGTGCACAATCGGAGGAGAAGAAGAAGAAGGAGGAGGAGGAGG